>JBBPBX010041097.1:2457-29029 GCA_038048925.1 Garcialebias charrua
ATATTAAAAAATTGTCAGCCTATCAAACATCCCGTCACTTGATTGGGATACAGGGCAACCAATCAGATGACAACTGAATCCTGAGCTTTAGCCTATCAAACATCCCATCACTTGATTGACATACGGGGCAACTAATCAGATGATAACTGAATCTTGAGCTTTAGGTGAAGTCACCGCTCATGCTAAAAACAACGGCACTAAATGCAACAAAACTTACAAGCTAATCAGCGAAGTACTTCAGATTTTAAGCCCTTACTAAAACATAAGTGAGAAAGCTGGACCAAGCAAGAAGGCAAAATCGTATCACTTTCATACAGAATGGGAGGTGGACTTTTTTTTTCACTATGTCATTTTTGAAGTGTGTTTGCCTCATCTGCCAGTCTATTCAGCTCCACTTATTCATGTGAGTCAGCCTTTTCCTACATGAAAATCATTAAGTCCAAATACTGTTCCACCATGACTGATGAACATTTGGAAATGTGCTTGAGGCTGGCTGTCAGAAGCTACTGTCCGGACTATGCATCCCTGGCTAATTCAATTCAGTGCAAGTCATCAAAGTAAACTCAGGCGAGACGGATCAGACGAGCAGAAAGTGAAGCGCGGAGGATCAGGATTGTCGCTTTTTGGTGCCTGTTTCACACTGCTGGGAGCTGTTTGTGGATCAGACGGGCGGAGAGTGACGTGTGTCGCTGAGGATCAGGAGCTACGTTGTTTGGTGCTTTTCCCGCTGTTGTTCCTTTGCTGTCCTGATAAAGGCTACAATCATGCCTTTAATTTTAGGAGACTTTTCTGGCACCTCACTCTGCTATTTGTTGCAAATTGCTTGTTTCTATCCGTTGATTCTGGATCCAGCTTGTGTTTACCAGGGCCACATCCATTCATATTCACAGGGGGGCTGGACCTCTCCTCACACAAACTGCAGTTGGGCCTCCACAACGGAACTGTTTGCCCACTTAATTTGTGATGCTTTATGGTCTGAGACTTTTCTGCATCATTCATATTACTGTCATTATTTTCAGTTCTCAGACTATCTGGAATCACTGAATCTTATCAACACATCTGGATCTGCCCATCACTGCAACTTTCATTGTTTTTGGGCTCTGAATGATCGTGTCTTCATTATTGTTTCTTATGGTTCAATTATGGGGGCAAAATGTCACATTGTTAACTCCTGTAATTACACATCAGTGACAAAGAAGTCAAGAAAATGTCTGATATTAATGTTGTTATTGATCTCAGGGATTCAGGCCAACCCAGGTCCCATCACTCCCTATAGTACACCTAATGAGTTTTAAAATATTTCAGGTCTCCGCTTCCTGCATGTAAACGCTCGTAGCCTTCTAAAAAAAACTAGATGAATTGAAAATCCTAATCAGTTCTTCTGGGGCAGATGTGATCCTTATCTCTGAAACTTAGCTCAACAAATCTGTTCTGAAAAATGACCTGGTAATCAATGAATTCAAGATCTATCGTTGTGATCGTAATAAAAGGGGAGGTGGAGTCGCTATTTACATCAGAGACTCCTTGGCTGCCAGGATTGCGTCTAAAAAAACAATCGCAAACCAGTTTGAGGCTTTAGCTGTGAACATCAGTTTGAAGGGAGGTCAGATATTAACTGTTGTAGGTTGTTATCGTCCCCCCTCCGCAACACCTGAGGCTCTGTCCTCCCTGACTGAATTCATAGGTAATTTAAAACACAATGGCCCTCATGCAAGAACCGTTCGTACGCACAGATTTGTTCTTAAACTGTGCGTACGAGTGATTTAGGAGCATTTGTGGCATTCAACAATGTTTTCGTATTCTAAGATTTTTTTCAGATACGAACAAAATTTACGTGTGGTCCAGACCTGTCGTATATTTTACGAGCAGTCAGTCTGCTGTTATCCAGACGGATTTTCTCCACTAATAACTTTATACTTCGTTATTTAGAAAATATTTTGGGTTTAAAAAAATCACGCACCATAATTATTCTTGACAATAGGTTATTCTGTTTGAATTAGAATTATAATTTTAAGTTTAATTTGTCTGGTGTGTCGCAGGCTTCGGTGAGTCGTGCGCTCCCCTTGGTCATCAAAGCCCTCCTCAAATTAACACCCAGGTACATAAAATTCCCATACACCGCCGCAGAACAAGTACAAATTAAGACTGATTTTCATGCTATTGCTGGACTGCCAAACACCATCGGAGCAATAGACTGTACACACATACGGATCAAAGCACCTTCACCTGACGCATTCCCATTCCTCAATCGGAAGCAATACCACTCCATAAATGTCCAAATTATATCTGATTCGAAATATAACCTGCTAAATGTGGTTGCGCGATGGCCAGGAGGAGCGCATGACTCATTTGTGCTGCAAAACAGTGCTGTTGGCACGCGTCTTGCGCAAGGTGCGCATGGAGATGGCTGGCTTGTTGGTAACTTTTTAATTTGTAATTGAGGATTTGGAATTATTCTCTGATCATTTACCTATAACTCACTATTTTCCACAGGTGATCGAGGCTATGCATTAGCCCCATGGCTTATGACACCTCTAAACAGCCCTCAGACAAGACAGGAGCGCTTGTGTAATAAGCTGCATACACGCACTCGTGCTGTAGTTGAGCGCACAGTTGGAGTTTTGACATGACATTTATTTTTCCATCCATCTCGGTAACGCAGACTTTTCCTTGACCTCCTCCTGTTGCAGTCATAGAGCACCGTGCTGCGGCGAGACGTTTTTTTTGAAGCCATTTTCAGATCAAACCATTTTATCTTGATTTCTGATACTGCACGACCCACGGGAGACACAACATTAACAGCAGTGCTTATTTCATGCCATTCTTTGGCTTATAGCTGCTCCTTTAATCCCATGAGTGACGCTACTAAAAAGGACAGATTTTCTTTTCTCGATCTCGGAGAGCAGAACTTCAATCTCCGTACCAAAGTTCTTCTTTTTACTTTTCGCTGTCATTTTATGAACGGACACTTCCTGCTCTCTGAGGCAGGAAACGTAGCCCTATATGGTGTTTTGAGGGGTGGGAATTATGTAAATGACCTCTCCGCGTGCACGAGCAAGTGGATAGAACAGGTGCAATTCATTATATTTACACAACTCATTTACAGACTTTTCCTGAGGATAGAAGAGTTTGTTGAATCTGACGTGGCATGTTCATACGAACGCTTCGTACGAACAAAAGTAAGAGAAATTTAGGATAAAAATACGAACATGTTCTTGCATGAGGCCCAATGAGATTGTTATGGTAGGAGACTTCAACATTGATTGGAATAAGTCGACCCCCTCTGTGATAAATTCAAGGAATGTTGTCTTTCTCTCAATCTAACAACTTATTGACTCTCCCACCAGACCAAACAAAAAATGTCCCAAAAATCTTCCACCTTAGATCTGTTTTTCACAAATGCACCTCACAAATTTCCTGGTACAGGTGTATTTACTAACATTTTGAGTGATCATTCCGTAATAGCAGCTCTTAGATCCACTAAACTTCCACCTGCTAAGCCCAGAATAGTTCAAAAAAGGGATTTGAAATGTTTCTGTGAACAGTCATTCCTCTGGGATCCATCCCACTTTGATTGGCAACGTATTCTATTAATCAACGACGTAAACACAGCTTGGAACTATTTTCATGACAGTTTCATTTACTTTGTGAACAAACACTTTCCTTTCCGGTAGTTCAGGATGAAGGGCTGTGACAGCCCCTGGTTTACTCCTGAACTAGCTGACCTCCTGCATAGGAGATCATCTCTGGTCCGCAGCCAGAAAATCACACTCACACACTGATTGGTTGAGTTTCCGGCAGCTGAGGAATAAATGCACAACTGCTATCAAAGCCGCAAAATGTAATTACTTCTTATCTTAGACCTCCAAAAATCTAAACGATCCAAAAAAATTCTGGAAAACCATCAAATCTCTCTCAGGCATCCCACCTCCCATCACAACTTCTTGTTGACTCTGTTTCTGTGTCAAATAAGCACGAGATCCTGAACTGTTTCAACAAACGTTTTGTTGCTTCAAACGTTTTGTTGCTACAAATAAAGTCCAGTTGATCCAGTATTGAACGCCTTTTTTTGATTTCATCATGTCCTGGACGACTGAGAATCTTCACCAGCATGTTGCTTCTAGTTCATTATTTGATACAGTTATAAATGGAAAATCATCCACTTCATCTAATAATCAAACTTCTACAAATCAAATCCCTCCTACAAGTAAATCCTCAGTTAATCACACATTCTCTTTTTCTCCGTTCTCAGTCAGTGAGGTAAATAAACTAATAAAAGATCTTGATCCTAAAAAATCTGCTGGTCCAGACGAACTTCCACCTTATTTCTTAAGGCTGGCTGCTCATATCATTTCAGTCCCTGTGACCCACATCTTTAATCTGTACATAAGCCAAATTCCATTCCGGATACTTGGAAAACAGCCATTGTTCTTTCTTTGCTGACGGGAGGTGACCCAACCCAGTGTTAATTTTGTTGACTAATTATTTTCGTTATAATTTTCATCAGCGAACCTTTATTTCATGACAGAAACGACACAGTAACTAAATAAAGACAACGTGATAGGATAAAAACTGTGACGAAATGAATTGACACTTTCGTCAACGAATAAAAACGAGACGAAAACATTGACTGGGACGAAATCCAATCAAAACTGTTTTCGTTTGGCGGAAGGTAGGGCCAAATTACAGAGGGAGCCAATCAGAATGACTTTAGCCCAAGCAAATAGGCGGGACAACTAGTTAGCCGTCCAATCAGTGCTAAGCTCTTTGCAATGTAGCTGCGCAGCCAGCCAGCAGAGTGCACTGCTCACTGACAAATTTAATGTTTTGTTTTAGTAACTACAGAGAATTGATGAAATTGATGAAAAGTTTTTACTATGTATAACTTAGTCGACTTAATTGACTGTAGATTTAGTCGACTAAATGTTTTCATTGATTTGTCAACTAAAATTAGACTAAAACAAAAAAAATTCTGATGACTAAGTAATGACTAAAACTAAAAGATGTTTTAGTCACATGACTAAGACTAAAACTAAATTAAAAATAGCTGTCAAAATTAACATTGCTAACTAGTTGTCCCGCCTATTTGCTTGGGCTAAAGTCATTCTGATTGGCTCCCTCTGTAATTTGGCCCTACCTTCTGCCAAATGAAAACAGTTTTGATTGGATTTCGTCCCAGTCAATGTTTTCGTCTCGTTTTTATTCGTTGACGAAAGTGTCAATTCATTTTGTCACAGTTTTTATCCTATCACGTTGTCTTTATTTAGTTACTGTGTCGTTTCTGTCATGAAATAAAGGTTTGTTGACGAAAATTATAACGAAAATAATTAGTCAACTAAATTAACACTGCTAGTTAGCCGTCCAATCAGTGCTAAGCTCTTTGCAATGTAGCTGCGCAGCCAGCCAGCAGAGTGCACTGCTCACTGACAAATTTAATGTTTTGTTTTAGTAACTACAGAGAATTGATGAAATTGATGAAAAGTTTTTACTATGTATAACTTAGTCGACTTAATTGACTGTAGATTTAGTCGACTAAATGTTTTCATTGATTTGTCAACTAAAATTAGACTAAAACAAAAAAAATTCTGATGACTAAGTAATGACTAAAACTAAATGATGTTTTAGTCACATGACTAAGACTAAAACTAAATTAAAAATAGCTGTCAAAATTAACATTGCTAACTAGTATTGCTAACTAGTTGTCCCGCCTATTTGCTTGGGCTAAAGTCATTCTGATTGGCTCCCTCTGTAATTTGGCCCTACCTTCCGCCAAACGAAAACAGTTTTGATTGGATTTCGTCCCAGTCAATGTTTTCGTCTCGTTTTTATTCGTTGACGAAAGTGTCAATTCATTTCGTCACAGTTTTTATCCTATCACGTTGTCTTTATTTAGTTACTGTGTCGTTTCTGTCATGAAATAAAGGTTCGTTGACGAAAATTATAACGAAAATAATTAGTCAACAAAATTAACACTGCTAGTTAGCCGTCCAATCAGTGCTAAGCTCTTTGCATTGTAGCTGCGCAGCCAGCCAGCAGAGTGCACTGCTCACTGACAAATTTAATGTTTTGTTTTAGTAACTACAGAGAATTGATGAAATTGATGAAAAGTTTTTACTATGTATAACTTAGTCGACTTAATTGACTGTAGATTTAGTCGACTAAATGTTTTCATTGATTTGTCAACTAAAATTAGACTAAAACAAAAAAAATTCTGATGACTAAGTAATGACTAAAACTAAATGATGTTTTAGTCACATGACTAAGACTAAAACTAAATTAAAAATAGCTGTCAAAATTAACACTGACCCAACCTCACTAAACAACTATCGACCGATCTCTAAACTCTGCATTTTAGCCAAGGTTCTAGAAAAATTGATAAACTCTCAGATCTGATCAGTCTGGGACTGAACGCCTCAATGTGTAACTGGCTGCTAGACTTCCTGACCGGGAGACCACAGACAGTACGGATCGGGAGTAACACATCTAGCACCATCACATTGAACACAGGGGCCCCACAAGGATGTGTGCTGAGCCCCCTTCTATTCACCCTGCTAACACACGACTGCACACCATCGTACAGCTCCAACCACTTCATCAAGTTTGCGGACGACACAACAGTGGTAGGTCTCATCAGCAACAACGATGAGACGGACTACAGGAACGAGGTGAGCCGCTTGGCCTTGTGGTGCGGACACAACAATCTCACTCTCAACGTGGAGAAGACAAAGGAGATTGTCGTGGACTTCAGGAAGAGGGATGCACAACATGCCCCTCTGACCATCAACAGCACCGCAGTGGAGAGAGTGGACAGCACCAAGTTCCTGGGAGTGCACGTCTCAAAGGACCTGTCCTGGAGCAGGAACACTGCAGCACTGGCGAAGAAGGCTCACCAGCGCCTCTACTTTCTCCGCAAGCTGAAAAGGGCTGGAGCTTCAACCTCCATCATGTGCACCTTCTACAGAGGTGCCATAGAAAGTGTCCTGACCAGCTGCATCACTGTGTGGTTTGGTGCATGCACTGCATCCTGCCGCAAGAGCCTCCAGCGCATCGTGAAAGCAGCTGAGAAGATCGTCGGCACCTCCTTGCCCTCACTGCAGGACTTACACAGCAAACGCCTCACTCGGAAAGCCCACCGCATGGCAGGTGATCCCACACACCCACTACACAGCCGCTTTAGACTGCTGCCATCAGGGAGGAGACTGAGGAGTCTCCAGGCTCGTACCAGCAGACTGAGAGACAGCTCTGTTCATCAGGCAGTCAGAATGCTAAACACTCTGCCTGCTCTGCCTCCCCTCCCATTTGAACTGCCTTAACACAAAAAACTTTCTCACACATTACCACTCAACACAAAGTTTTTAACACTGGACTCTGTGTCATCAAACGGGTTATTCACTAAACTCTCGGTCATGTGTTCATTCAGTTTGCACTACTTCTCATATTTGCACTAATGTTTGTATTACATTACTGCCTATAGTCATACTACTGTTTACATTCACTGTTTACATTTATTAATACTGTTTACATTTATTACTACTGCTTTACATTTATTACTACTGTTTACATTTACACTACTTTTATCTACACTACTGCAGATACATATACAGCATTCTCTGACTAGCCTTATCTAAGGATGCCAAATGTGCCTTATGTGCCTCACTGCATATGCCACTTTGCCTCTATACCAACATCAACTACCTCATACATATACTGTGTACATTAACTTATATGCTGCTGTGCCACTCTTTGCAAATGTCAATGCTAGAACCTTCAGTTTATTTTATAGATATACTTTTTATACTACTATGCAAAAACTCAGGACAGTATTACACTTTTATTATTTCATTTTATGCTTATGTTCATTGGGTGTTTGGTGTTTTAGGGGTGTTTGGTGTTTCAGTGTTGGTGTTAATTTTCATACTTTTATACTATTATGAAAAAACTCAGGACAGTGTTACACTTTTTTACTATTTTATGCTTATGTGTATTAAATGTTTTAGTGTTTAGTGTTTAGATGGTTACTGTTGCACCGAGGGACTGAGAGAAATGCAATTTCGGTCCTGTGTATGTCCTGTACATATTGCAGTTCTGACAATAAAGTTGACTTTGACTTTGAGATCAAAAATTATTTGGACTAATTTAACATCTTACCTCTCCATCAATCTGATTTCAGGAAAAAACACAGCACAACGACTGCTTCTCTGAAGGTTCTTAATGACATTGTTGAAGCATTGGATGGTAAGAATTATTGTGCTGCACTTTTCTTAGACCTGTCTAAAGCTTTTGACACAGTGGATCGTAACATCTTGTGTCATAAGCTCTCAGAAATTGGGTTCTCTGATCACACCATTGGTTGGTTTTCTAATTATCTGTCCAATCGAAGGCAATGTGTTCAGCACAACGGTACTTCTTCCAGTTATTTAACGGTTAAAAATGGTGTACCACAAGGCTCAGTCTTAGGACCAACCCTCTTTACAATTTACATAGCTAATGTAGGTCAGAACATCCCTGATGCATCCTTACATTTCTATCCTGATGACACAGTTGTTTACTGCCGAGCTAAAACAGTAGCTAAGGCTTTCCAGTCTCTGCAATCCGCTTTTGACATCATACAGTCAGATTTGTTCCGTTTCAAACTTGTACTAAATGCTGATAAAACAAAAGGGATGTTTTTTTAAAGTAGGAAGTCGGTCCCAGCAGATCTTCCTCTGATTTTATCCTCAAACGGTGTCCCAATTGAGTTTGTTGATTCCTATAAATATTTGGGTATCCTGGTCGATTCACATCTCTCTTTTAAACTCCACGTGGAAAACCTAGTAAAGAAACTGAAAGTTAAACTGGGTTTCTTTTTCAGAAATAGATCATGTCTAACACTGAATGTTAGGAAACGCCTTGTATCTGTGACTTTCCTCCCCTCCATTGATTACTGTGACATTATCTACATGAATGCTCCTACAAGCACCCTGCGGATGTTGTCTACCATGGTGCTCTAAGATTCATAACTGGCTGTGATTATCGTACCCACCACTGCACCATGTATTCACCGGTTAACTGGACATCATTATCCTCATGCAGACTCTTCCACTGGTACATTTTCATCTTTAAATCACTTCTTGGTCTGCTGCCCTCATACATCTCTTCCTACATGTCTCTGCGTGAGTGCAGCTACAGCGTGCGCTCTCAGGACATGATCACCTGCAGTGTTCCGTCAGTGAGGACTGAACTTGGAAAAAGGGCCTTCTCCTACTCTGCTCCTGTTTCCTGGAATATCTTACAAAAAGATCTGAAGTTCTCGGCCTTGCCGTCTCTAAATGGATTTTAAGAATCTTTTGGAATCCTGGCAAAAACCATTGCAGATATGTTCTTGTTTTTGATTTTGTACATCTACCTTGTGGTGTTTTGCTAGTTTTTGATACTTTGCATTTCACTTTGTATTTCTCTCTTAGGTTTTTCTGTTGTTTGTTGTTTAAGGAAATTCTACCATTGCTGTTCATCATTCTTTAGTTTGTAGCAGGTCGCTTTTGTAAATGAGCCCACGAGGCTCAATGAGATTTACCTGGCAAAGGTTGAATGAATGAAAAAAAAAAACTCAGGTAATTACAAAATATGTTAAGAATTATTTATTGTGCAATATTGGCTTATTCAGTTATGCAAGGTACATCAACATACATTGTACATAAAAACAATAATTAATACATTTGAAGATAGTTATATGTTTTGCATTTTTGTAGTGGGTAGATCATTTTGACTTGGTTGTTTTGTAAGTAGCTCGCATGCTGAAAAGGTGTGAGCATCCCTGTTATAAAACAATGTAAAATACTAAAAGCAGGAACATGTCTGTGTTGATTTATGCCAAGAACTTAGCAGATGTAAAGCTATTTCATATTTTATTTTATTCATTTATTCATTCATTTAAAAGAGAAAATAAAACAAATTAATCAAAAAGAAAACATTGAATGAACAGAGTGCAGAAAGAAGAAAAAAAATCATATATCACCCCCTTATAATAAACATTGAACCAGTCCGGCCCTTGGCTTGTAGCAAATTTGTTTTTTGGCCCTCGGTGTATTTGACTTTGACACCCCTGCTCTATAGCAACCATCAAGTATAAGACTTGAAAATCCATATACTTTTTTCCCATCTGTTCCCCCAATTTCACAGGGCCCCTCCTTCTCCAAAACAAAACTCAGAGATATTTGAACTCCTTCACTTGAGGCAGAACCTCACCTTCGACCCTAAGAGAGCAATCCACTCTTTTCTGACTGAGGACCATGGCCTCAATATTGGAGGTGCTGATTCTCATCCCTTTTGCTTCACGCTCGGCTGCAAACCACTCCAGTGAGAACTGAAGATCACGGCATGATGACGCCAACAGAAGAACCACATCATCTGCAAAGAGCTGGTGAAGATTCTCAGTCGTCCAGGACATGATAAAATCAAAAAGGCGTTCAATACAGGATCAACTGGACTTTATTTGTTGAGAAAACGTTTCGACTTCTGTCCAGAAGTCTTTTTCAATTCTGAATGAATGAAAGCTGTGAGAACGAGAAGTTTTATACAAGCCACGCACCAACATATGAAATTGGAAACTGAAATAACACCACAAAATACCTAACATGCCCATTCTATTTAAATTGACAAAACAACACATCACACCTTAACGGAAGGGGGTTTGTAACACATACATGTAAATTGAAAGATCACACCTTAACAGTAGGAGGTTCCCTTGAGGTCTCTGGTAGAAGACACAAAACTGTATGTAAATTGACAAAAAAGTTTCAATTTCAGTTTCCAATTTCATATGTTGGTGCGTGGCTGGTATAAAACTTCTCGTTCTCACAGCTTTCATTCATTCAGAATTGAAAAAGACTTCTGGACAGAAGTCGAAACGTTTTCTGCAACAAATAAAGTCCAGTTGATCCTGTATTGAACGCCTTTTTGATCTGCAAAGAGCAGAGATGGAATCCTGAGGCCACCGAACCAGAATCTTCTGCCCCCTGGCTGCACCGAGAAATTCTGTCCATAACAGTTACAAACAGGGTTCAATAACGCAGAGACAGTTCTTGTAAAATGTTACTTTGTATTAGTTTTAGCCATTTTAGATATTTAAAAATATAAACCAGCCACTAGGGAGCACAAGCCAGTGTGTCTCTTGTGCCAGTCCCAAGCCCGGGTAATTGGTGAGGGTTGTGTCAGCAATGGTATCCGATGTAAAACTCTTTTGCCAAAACCATAATGCGAGTTCATCAAAGTGAAACCATACCAGATTGGTTGAGGCCCGGGTTAACAACGACTGCGACTGGTGCTGTTGACAAACAGGGTGCCGGCGGAAATTGTGCTACTGTTAGTCGAAGACCCCGAGGAGGGAAACGTGTCAGGAGACATAGGGAGAAGAGGAAAGTGAAGAATGTAGGACTGAGGGTTGCAACTCTAAATGTGGGGACAATGACAGGCAAAGGTAGAGAGCTGGCTGACATGATGCAGAGAAGAAAGCTAGATGTTTTATGTGTCCAAGAGACCAAGTGGAAGGGTAGCAAGGCCTGCATCATTGGAACAGGATTCAAACTGTTTTACCATGGTGTGGATAGAAAGAGAAATGGAGTAGGGGTGGTCCTGAAGGAGGAGCTGGCAAAGAATGTAGTAGAAGTGAAGAGAGTGTCAGATAAGGTGATGTGCCTGAAGTTAGAAGTAGAAGGTCTGATGCTAAACATTGTCAGTGGTAATGCTCCAAATGTTGGATGTGATGGGGAGGAGAAAGTTACATTTTGGAAAGATCTGGATGAAGTGATAGAGTGTATTCCCAGGAAGGAAAGAGTGGTGATTGGAGCAGACCTGAATGGACATGTTGGTGAAGAGTGGAGAAAGGAGTATGCAGGTCAACTACATTCTGTGCAGAAGAAGAAACCTGAGGGAGATTGGAGACTGTAACGTTGTGGCAGGGGAGAGCGTGGCCAGACAGTATCGGATGGTTGTGTGTAGAATGACTGTTGTTGTGAAGAAGAGAAAAAGAGTAAAACCGGATAAGAAGACCAAATTGTGGAAGATGAAGAAGGAAGAATGTTGTGAGAAATTCAGAGAGGAGCTGTTAAAGGCTCTGGGTGGTAAGAAAGAGCTTCCAAATGACTGGGCTACTATAGCAACAGCAATTAGCGAGACGGGTAGGAAGGTACTTGGTGTGTCATCTGGACAGAGAATGGATGATAAGGAAACCTGGTGGTAGAATAGGGAAGTGCAGGATGCCGTTCAAAGAAAGAGGTTAGCCAAGAAGAAATATGACAGTGAGAGGACTGAAGAGAGGAGACAAGAATATAAGGAGATGGGACATAGAGCAAAGAGAGAAGTAGCTAAGGCAAAGCAGAGGGTGTACGATGAGTTGTATCAAAGATTGGACACTAAAGAGGGTGAGATGGACTTTTTTCATTCATTCATTCAACCTTTATTTATACAGGCTAGCCTCGTTGAGTCACTGGGACTCATTTACAAGAGGGACCTGTCTCACTCACACCATCGGACTTGTACCGATTAGCAAGACAGAAGGATCAGGCTGGAAAGGATGTGCAGCAGGTTAGGCTTATTAAAGATAGGAATGGAAATGTTCTAACAAGTGAGGAGAGTGTGACAGGAAAATGGAAGGAGTACTTTGAGGAGCTAATGAATGAAGAGAATGAAAGAGAAAGAAGAGTAGAGGTCATAGAAACTGTGGACCAGGAAGTGGGAAAGATTAGTGAGGGTGAAGTCCGGAAAGCTCTGAAAAGAATGAAGAAGGGGAAGGCAGTAGGACCTGATGACATACCAGTGGAGGTTTGGAAATGTCTTGGAGAGATGGCAGTGAGGTTTTTGACTCAAATATTTAATGGAATATTTGAGGGTGAGAAAATGCCTGAAGAATGGAGAAGAAGTGTACTGGTACCCATTTTTTAAGAACAAGGATGATGTACAGAGTTGTAGCAACTACAGAGGAATTAAGTTGATGAGCCACACGATGAAGGTCTGGGAGAGAGTTGTGGAAGCAAGACTTAGACAAGAGGTGACTATCTGTGAGCAACAGTATGGTTTCATGCCAAGAAAGTGCACCACAAATGCCACCTTTGCTTTGAGAATGCTTATGGAGAAGTACAGAGAGGGTCAGAAAGAACTCCATTGTGTCTTTGTGGATTTAGAAAAAGCATATGACAGGGTGCTGCGGGAGGTGTGGTATTGCATGAGGAAATCTGGAGTGGTAGTAAAGTATGTTAGACTGGTACAGGACATGTATGAGAACAGCAAGACAGTGGTAATATGTGCTGTAGGAGTGACAGATTGCTTCAAGGTGGAGGTGGGATTGCATCAAGGACCGGCTCTGAGCCCTTTCTTGTTTGCTCTGGTGATGGACCGACTAACAGATGAGGAGAGGCAGGAATTCCTATGGACTATAATGTTTGCAGATGACATTGTGATCTATGGTGAGAATAGGGAACATGTGGAAGAGAACTTGGAGAGGTGGAGGTATGCACTTGAAAGAAGAGGAATGAAAGTCAGCCGTAGTAAGACAGAGTACATGTGTGTGAATGAGAGGGAGGCCGGTGGAACAGAGGCTACAAGGATCAGAGGCCACAAAGGTGCAGGACTTCAAGTACTTGGGGTCCACTATCCAGGAAAATGGGGAATGTAAGAAATAAGTTAAAAATAGAGTCCAGTCAGGATGGAGTGGATGGGAAAACGTTTCAGGAGTGATTTGTGACAAAAAGGTGTCAGCAAAGGACAAAGGAAAAGTTTACAAGACAGTGGTGGAACCAGCTATGTTGTATGATCTGGAGACAGTGGCATTGACAAAAAGACAAGAGAAAGAAATGGACAATGGTGGGCAACGCTAATCCAAAAATTAGTTCCGCTATTTCTAAAGCACTAATTAATTTATTTAGGTCCGCAATTTCAAAAGCACTAATGTCTTATGAAAATTAGGGGAAGCTAATTCTAATCCGCTAATTAAATTCAACAATTGGTAGCAGCAAGTTATGCAATATTTGCACTACACTGCCAACTAGCGGTGCATGAACTGTTATACAGTAAGTTGTTTGAGTTTCAGAGTATTTAGTTTGGTTCTCTTCAACAGGTTTGACAAGGACAAAATGTACCCATTCCAAAGTCTGTTAGCTAAACTGCAGACATATTTGGCTGTTTTTTTTTTCTTCTTTTGTTACTTTTAGTACCACTAGATCGCATGTGTCAAACTCAAGGCCCGTGGGCCAAATCCGGCCTACCATAACCGTTTCTGTGGCTCTCTACACCCTAGAACTTCAAGATAACAGTTGTAAGCATGTTGCTCTCAGGTGATGGGTCCCCATCCCTACACTCCCTGGTCTCTCTGTTAATTGTCTTGCTTATCTCCTCCATTTTGTTGTCCAGGTGTTTGTGATTGTCATGCTGTGTGTTCATGTACCTGTATATAAAGTCAGGGATTTTTTAATTGATAAAGCTCTGTATATGTTGTATAACACAATCATTGTTCCACATTTAATCTATTGTATTGAGGTTTGGGGAAAAGCGTGCAAAACAATTACAAAGCCTGTTTTTATTTTACAAAAGAGAGCTGTAAGAGTAATCACCAGAAAACATTTCAGTCACCCATCAAACACCTTGTTTCTTCAGCTAAATTTATTGAAATTCCAGGAATTGGTAGAATATAGTATTTTATCAGTTATGTATAGGGCTCATAATAACACATTACCTTTAAATATCCAAAGAAATTTTATAAAAAGACAAAGTTATTACAATCTCAAAGGGACAGATATTCATCAAACCACAATTCAGAACCAGCTTAAAGGGACGGTCTACCTCAATTCAGGGAGTTCGATTGTGGAATGTTCTGGAGAGTGATGTTAAAAATGCAAAATCAATGTATACATTTAAGAAAAAGGTCAAAAAGGACTTGCTCAAAAACTATATATGATGTAGCTTAGTGTGTTTGTGTACTTATGTTGTACTTATGATGTAGCTTAGTGTGTTTGTGTATTACAGTTAGAAAAATTTAGTAGAGTTATTCATTTTGTGATGTAGTTTGTGTATTAGAAAAATTAAGTAGAGTTATTCATTTTGTGATGTAGTTTGAAGGTTATCATTGGTTGAACAAACTGTGAAATAAGGGGCAGATATAATAATAAGATATCATCTTCTTTCTGCTCCTTTCATTTTATCCTACTTGTATTCTTGTATCTGATGAAACTGTTTTGTATTGTTCTTTTAAAATGAATGAATAAACATCAAATCAAATCAAAAATAAGTCTGTATCTCTGTGTTTATCGTTGTCCTGGCATTGTCTCCTGTTGCCTCTGTCTCCTGAGTTCCTTGTGATTCCCTGAGTATGTAAGTTTGCTGCCCTGTCAGCTATTTTATGTTCTTAATTTCTGTGGCCGTCGCGGACGCCATTTTGAAGAGTGCTAATGACTAACTACTTTTTTAAATCCAGCAGATTTGACCATTTCGTGAAACTCTCAAGCTCAGAAAAACTTGTGCTATAACGTCAGCTATGAAATATATTTTTTCTCAGCAAAGAAATAATTGTTTTACCGTGTTTTGTTGTAAAATCCTGGCTTCTGTGGCCGTCGCGGACGCCATTTTGAAGAGTGCTAATGGCGAACTTCTTTTTAAAATCCAGACGCGTCGCGTAGGCCGCTGAGAAACATCCACAAGTTCACCCTCCATGTTAAAAAGTCTTCGTCTGACTCTTCGAAAACAAGCAATAAGGCTGCAGAGTAACACACTGGCTGCTAACTGCTAGAGAGAGAGCACACACCAAGAGACTGAGGGGGACGCTTTTTTGTCACGGACCACATCCGGCGCTGACAGGATATAGTCTGTTAGCAGTCGTCCGAGCTCGTAAATAAGTTTTTTCGTTTTTACTGATAGATAATTAGTTATTAGCGGTACTGCATTTTAAATAAAAATAGCACAAATCCGCTTATGAATTATAAAAGTTAGTCAATCCGCTGTAAAGCTAACAAATAGTTTAGGTCCGCTATAAGCGGATTAGCGCTTTAGCGCTCCCTAGCGGTCGGTGGCCCACCACTGATATATATATATATAGCAGGTAGTCCCCGACTTACGAGCGCTCTTACTTACGAGGTTCCGGACTTACGAGCTGGCGAATTTTTGGAAAAAACGCAAAAAATACCGAGTTTTTCTGTGTTTTTTCACCACAGTTCGTTAGCTAAACATGTGGACACACGTTTCCGATCATTTTTATGCACTAGTAAGCAGTTTTTCGATGAAAAACGAGTGTTCGTAGTCGCGCTAGCAAAACCGTTCCAACTTACGAGCGAAATTCCGGACTTACGAGAACATGTGCTTCGTGTTCCAACTTACGAATTTTCATCTTACGAGCACCTCGTTGTAACGGAACTCGCTCGTAAGTCGGGGACTACCTGTATGTATATATATATATATATATATATATATATATATATATATATGTATATATATATATATATATGTATATATATATATATATATATATATATATGTATATATATATTTTTTTTATGTATATAAAATACACAATTACATGTATTATTTTTCTCCGATTAAAACTGACTGAGTCTGTGGGAAGTAGGAATGTTTATGGTGCTACAGAACCTACTGGCAGATTCCCAAGATGCTTAATCACAGTCTTAATAAAATATTGAAGAGAAAAAATTGATTTTGCGCATTACAGTATATGTAAAAAAAATCTAACAATATGTTCAATTTAGATGAATAAAGCCAACAGAAGCTCAAGGGTTAGTGCCGCGGTCGTGTAATCCTGAGGCTGCAGGTCTGATCCAAACTGCATCAGGCGGTGCATCCAGTGTGACAGTAGATAAATTCTTCATGGGAGTTGTTCGATGTTGCTGCTCCTGCAAAAAGGGAGCCGCTAAAAAAAAAGAACATTTTTTAATGAATTGTTCTGTTTTTTGTTTTTTACTTTGACATTTAAACCAGCATTCAGTAAACCAACGTCCCACGCTCAGGGAGACTGGTGCTCTGTTAAGACCAGGGTTTTTTATTTTTAGTTCTCTGTGTAAGTGAGTTTGACACCCCTGACTTAATGCATACATACTTTGGTGGGACTCTATTCCCTCACCTACAGAGGGACGATAAAAGAAACGAAGTGGAAACCATCAAGGATGCAGAGAGCCATGTCAGTTTCCTTCAGACTCTTTCATCCTAATATCTTTTAAAGGAAACAATCATCTTTCCTGATGAACCAAAGTGTCCTACAGCAGCCAAGGTCAGGTACACTGAGTACACACTGTCTCGCACACACACACTCACGCAGACTCGCTCAGGGCTTTGGTAAATGCATCATGTGGTAAACTGTGCATTGTGTCCTCCCATTTTCCCTGCAGTCAACTGCAGGGTACATTTTGATCTCCAGGTGCTGAAAGACAGACGCTTCAGATGCTTTTTCACACCAAAGTGATGGCAAGAAACAATGCATTAACATCCTGATACAGCCTGCAGGCAGCTCCATGCTCTATTTTCACTAAATAGTATTCTGCGGCCTGCCGTTTTCACATTTATTAGCAATAAGATGCTGAAATGTACTTCAAATATAAAATGATTATCACCTCTCTGACCTTATGAAGGTTTTTAGAATGAACAGCGGCATGAAACAGTTTAAAGAGGTCCTCAACACACTGTGAAATGGTAACTCCGCCCCAGAGCAGATTCAAAATCCCTCATGAAAATAAATGGGAGTGTCGAGAGACAAGGAGAGGAGGAGGTGGGTGGGTGAGCTGTGTTCACGCCCCCTCTATCCACAAACTAAAACAAACTAAAACTCCATCAAACAACTTACAGCAAACAAAAACAAAGAATAAATATGTAGATGTATTTATCTATTCCCACCCGATCAATCCAAAACAAAAGGCTTAAAAAAAAAATACCACAAGATATTCCGTAACCGGGATTTAAACCTGGGTCTGTCAGATGCCAGACCGGGAGCTACACCATTGCCCTATCGTGGCATATATGCATTACTCGTCCATCGCAATATAAGAAAACAAATACAACCAAATAGTTTCGATGTAGTGAAAAGTATTCCTAACATAAATAAGTTAAAATATACAAATAACTATTGCCATTCCGAAAACTATAATATGCTTCTTTGCAGTACTTTTCCGGAGTGCAATGTGCCACTTCCATATAAGGTATGAACTGCAGCGAGGACCTTCTCATCTCTGCAGGGGATTGGCTCTGCTTGAACCACTTTTGTGACGTCACACATGAGCAGACACGTCACACATGAGCGTTTGGACAAATAAGAAAATTAAGGTGTAATTCACCAGTTCAACCCATAGGACTACCGTAAACACGTTTTAGACCAAATATTGCCGATTTAAACAAATACGCACAAATACATGGAAATTAACACAGGCATAGTGCTATAAAACCTTTTAAACACATTCTAGGGAGTTTTATCAGCTAAAAAAAGTTATTTTTGAGTTTAGTTCCTCTTTAACAAAAAACATGTACGGGAGAACGAAATGATTAGGCTGAAACTCAAGAATGAGTTGCAACGTGACTCCCTGAAGACCAAGAAACTCTATGAACTTTTAATATTACATAAAACGTTCATGTTTCAAACATTCATGACACGTTTTGGCACATAGTGGTTTCTGAAAAGCTCTACAGTGACTGGTGTGAATGACTATCGGCCAGTGGCCCTCACCCCGATAGTCGCAAAATGCTTTGAAAAACTGGTTATGACCCACATCAAAACATCCATCAACATCAACGAGGACCCTCATCAGTATGCATATTGCGAGAACCGATCAACAGAGGACGCCATCTCCTCTGTGGTCCACACTGCTCTCACCCCCCTGGAACAGAAGGACTCCTACGTCCGTATGCTCTTTGTGGACTTCACATCTGCCTTCAACACCATGATCCCCCAAACCCTGATGGACAAACTATTCCCACTAGGACTAAGACCCTCCATTTGTAACTGGGTACTAGACTTTTTAACAAACAGACTACAGTCAGTGAGGATCCACAACTTCTCCTCCTCCACCATAACCCTCAGCACTGGCTCTCCTCAAAGATGTGTGTTGAGCCCTCTCCTGTTCACTCTGCTCACATATGATTGTGCAGCCACACATCCATGCTGTCATATTGTAAAGTTTGCAGATGATACAGCTGAGGTGGGATGCATCACAAACAATGATGAGTCTAGCTACAGGCAGGAGGTGGAACACCTGGAGACCTGGTGCAAAGAGAATACATGTAACCTTCACATCAATGTGAAGAAGACAAAGGAGATGATTGTGGACTTCAGAAGGAACAAACACACCCACACCCCACTGAACATAAGAGGATCTGCGGTGGAAGTGGTCTCCAGCTACAAGTACTTGGGTGTACACATGAATGATAACCTCAGCTGGAGCAACAACACCACCAGCCTGATCAAGAAAGTTCATCAGAGACTCTACTTCCTCAGATGGCTGAAACGAGCTGGTCTGAGAAGCTCAGTCCTCACCTCCTTCTCAGCGGCGGCCGCCACTAGAGGGCACTAGGAGCGCCGCCCCTCCTTGGAACTGCAGCTCTTCACCATTTGAAGATTTAATTTTTTTATATAAAAATGAAATAAAATAAAAATATTTCGAAATGTATGCATACAGTATATGTTTTTAGTTGTGTAGGATAAATATTTTATGAGTAATGATTGTTTGTTTCAAAAAACATTTTCTGATTGTGACGTACTTCCGGTTCCCCGCTGGGCGCCGCTCATCGGCTTTTCCATTGAATCTAATTATAACTAGCGCTAAGCGCATGCGCAGTTTATGTCCCATCTGTCCAAAACTATTGGACTGTACAGGTCGCATTTTCCGTCGCCCTCGAGCCTGGACTCGTCTCGTGATCTGCGTTCGCCAGCGTGTTTCCGGTTTGACTGCCGAGGAGGAGGGGGGAGTGGGGGACTCTCTGTTTACACAGTCAGAGCTGATCACACGCAACTAGCGACGTTGAACAGCAGTAATTATTAATGGTGCCTTTCTACACAGGTAAGCAAGTAATAATTAGTGAGTTGTTTAATAAGCGCACATGAGCAAAGTTTGAGCTGATCTCATCTGTGTGCGTGACGTGGTGTCGTGTGTTGCGGTCAGTCACACAGTAGCTAGCTACTAGCTGTGCTTATGAACGTTGTGATGTTCTTTACTATTCCTGACTGATATGGCTCTCAACTAGATGTTACAAAAGTGTTTTCTAAACGTTATGTGTTTAATATTATGATTATCAGGTGTTTATGTAGTAATATTTTGATTATCAGATGTTCGTGTGTTAATGTCACATTTTTGTCATCTGTGTATGTTTCCCATACAAGACGAAATTTGTCTCTGCATTTAACCCAAACACCACCAGGTGGTGCAGTGGGCAGCCATAGAAAGCACCCGGGGAGCTGGGGAAATAGGTGTGCACTCATAGACACCCCAAGGTGTGCAGTGGCCGGGGTTCGAACCTGGGTCTTTCAGGTCCCAAGTCGGCTGCCCTGCCTCTACATCATCTTGGCCCCTTTAATATAATGATTGTCAGTTGTTTATGTGTTAATGTTATGATTATCAGATGTTCATGTGTTGTGTTAATATTATGAATATCAGATGTTCATGTGTTAATATTATGATTATCAGATATTCATGTTTTTAACTCAAGCTTGTGTACAAAAGTTGAGCTGAAGTCAAACCTGTTAAATATCAGACAATATAAACTTTTATATTCACCAGATGTCTGCTATATCAATCAATCACCTTTATTTTTCCAGGTAGAGTCCGTTGAGATGGAGATCTCTTTTACAAGGGTGACCTGGTCAAGTGGTCAGCAGCACACGTCACATGGTAATTGACAATAAGCATTTGCATTTACCAACAAAGATGGTTTTATGAACCTGTTTGTAGCAGCCCTTAAACATTTTTCTTCCACTGTACAGGAGGACATGGCAGGAGGTGATGATGAGGGGATCCTCTGGTCCAGCCTGGATGTTTCTGAGAAGTGGAGTCGCCACCGCACATAATACGGTACCCAAATACTGTAATAATACCAGTGGTGGAGAAAGTACTCAAACACTGTACTTAAGTAAAAGTACAAATAAACAGACAAAAATGTACTCTAGTAAAAGTAGAAGTACCATATTAATATTTTTACTTAAGTAAAAGTAAATAAGTACTTGCTTTTAAAAATACTTAAAGTATTAAAGTAAAAGTACTTGCTGAATGTATTAACTAATGCAATGGTCTACAATACCATTAAGTGTGCGTACTGTATGCATATTTTCTGTAATACATTAATAGTGTTGAGCCATTTTAATGAACAATGCTGCAGATAATGCATGTTTTTATTGTGTTTACTCTGTGACACAGTTCACACTTGGACTTTTGATTCTGTGTGTCAGAATTTCAGTGATGAGTTAAATACCATTAAGCAAAATAAGAAAGAGGAATGATTATACCTTTGAAAGTTTTTATTTAACACAAAATAAAACCAATGTGTCATTTTAACTGCAGTAAACACATTTAAGTAAAAGTTGTCTGTTTGAAAAAAGGAGCATTAGACACAACTAACAAAGGAATAGATCACTTCAACTCGTTTGTCATCAACTCTAGTTAAAATATTGTCTAGTCAATCTTGTAATGGATCAACAATGAACAATACTTTAACTTCCTGACAACATTTTCAAAACTTGGACCTGAGTGTCGAGACATTTGGAGAAATCTCTTGTCTCCTAACATCCCATGAACTGACACATTTTAATATTGCAGCAAGAATTTCTTGTTCAAGTTCAGAAGAAGTTGGTTTTCAAAGTTTTTGAGTCCATGTCTGGCTCTTTAGGGAGAGAGAATCTGTCCTGCTGTACTGAACAGTCTTTCAATAGTCTTTCAATAATATTTCAATAAAGCCATGGGTGTTGTGTATCTTCTGGATGAATCTTTGTGGTGGAATCCATTTTGTGTGTGTTAGTGGTGCTGTGGGTGCTCCCAGCTAAATGACTTATACACAAGAATATACATCATTGGTCCAGCTCTTCTTGAAGGCAGGTCTAATGTTACCTGTCCACTTTGCAGTGATTCAGTGGACCAACTCCCCTCTCAACATCAGTTACTTTCAAACTAACGACAAATCAAAAAGTTGCAACGTGAATGTAACTTGTAACTCAACACATTATAGAAATGTAGTGTAGTAGAAAGTACACATACTTCATGTAAAATGTAGAGGAGTAAAAGTAAAAGTACCCACATTTAATTCTACTTAAGTAAAGTACAGATACATGAAAAATATACTTAAAGGGGACCACACATACAAAATTCACTTTTTAATGTTTTTTTTTACTGAACTTTGGGTATGTACTTCATAAAAAAACAGTCCTAGCATTGAGGTGCGGAGGTGTTATGAGCTGCTGCTGAGGAAAACTTTAAACCTGTGCGTGAGTATGACTATAAATCATTGGTAAGTCCATATTTATTTAAACACATTTGTATAATTAATGTAAGGTCATAAAAAAAGGGATACTAAAATTTAATAACGATTTATTTTTTCGCTGAACAAAGCTGGACGGGGAAACTTTGAAGAGCCTAGAATTGTTTGTTGACGATTATTTTGAAAAGCTAGTCATGAGCAAATCCAGTACATCCGGCGCTGCTAGCGAGTCAGCTAATGCCCCGTTAGCTAAACGACACCGAGAGGGTAGCTCAGATAGCTCGACAGAAACGTCCGCGGACAATTCAGGCTTCACGGCTATATTGGAATCAATAGACAAGAAGTTGTCTAGCTTAGACGCCCGGCTGGCTTTGGTAGAGGTGTTACACAAAGAATTCCAGAGTTTGAGAGAATCGCTCGAGTTCAGTCAACAACAGGTAGCATCTCTAGCTAAAGAAAATACGGAGTTGAAGGGGACCGTGAGACAAATAACAGACCAGATTACGCAGCTTTCTGGCGATAATAAGAAAATGAAAGAGTCATTGTTAGATATCCAAGCTAGAAGCATGCGGGAAAATCTAGTTTTTTCTGGAATTCCGGAGAAAACGGAGGAGGATCCGGAGGCCTCGGTCCGGGCCTTTATTCAGAACCAGCTAAAGTTGCCGAGTGACACTGTCAAATCGATCACTTTTCATCGAGTTCACCGCCTGGGAGGTAAAAAACCTGAGAATACTACTAGGCCACGGCCAATAATAGCTAAATTTGAACATTTCAAGCAAAAAGAACAGGTTAAAAGCCGAGGTAGGGAACTTCGTAACACACATTTCAGTATGAACGATCAATTTCCTGTAGAAATTCTGAATAGACGGCGCATTTTATTCCCAATAAGAAAGAAAAATATTAGCGAAGGAAGAAGAGCTAACATCTCGGTGGATAAACTCTACATAAACGGTCAGCTGTTTAGAGATCCAGAGGCTACTCCTTGGCTGTATTAGCCATATAATCAAGGTAAGAATTATTTCGGTTGCTAATATTAATTGATATTATTAAATATAGTATTTATTAATATTACTTACCAGCTATATTTATTTTCTTCAGCACAGCTCGGTTGGTGGGGTCACACAGATCGTGGTGGTACACAAGGTGTGATGGCACTTGATGTGGTAGGAGGGTTCTTTTATTTTTTCTTATCTGAGTTATGTTTTCATGTATATCATCTCTCTTTGTTTTCCTGTCTATATTTTTCTAAATTAACAATTGTCAGAGCACAAGCACAGGGGTTCACATTCATCTTTATATATCCATACATTTACTTCATAAATGAAAACTTCCCTGATTCAATATATAATTAACCTTTAAGGAATATGTTTTTGTCTGGATATATTACTATCTTTTGTATTTGTGACAATGGGTGTGGTTTAGCTATATTATCATTAGCACAGGTATGGGTACCTTAGGGTTTGTCACATGGAACATTAATGGAGCCGGTAGCCAACGTAAAAAATATAGAATTTTTAACCAGATTAAAAGATTAAAGGCAGATGTTGTATTACTCCAAGAAATTCATAAATTGGCATCAACTGTGGAGGAGCTTAAATCTTCAGAGTTTCCTAATGTATTCTCAGCATGTTATAATTCAAGACAAAGAGGGGTGGCAATTTTAATAAATAAAAATGTTAACTTCACAGTATTAGATCAGGTTATAGACCCGCACGGTAGATATATAATATTAAAGTTATCAATATTTAGACAAAATTATTGCATTGTTAGCATATATGGACCGAATGGAGACGACGCAGCTTTTTTTCATGATTTTTTTTCCACCCTATCAAATCACATGGACTCCTCACTGGTGATGGGAGGTGATCTCAACTTTGGTTTAGATGACAAATTAGACAGACTGAATGCAGCGGGAACTCAACGCAGTTGGCAATCTATAAATATAGTTAAACAGTATATGAATGATTATGGGCTCTGCGATGCATGGCGTTGTTTTCACCCTGATAGCAAAGAATATTCTTTCTTTTCACATGTGCATCACTCATATTCTCGTCTAGATTATTTCATAGTAAGCAATTCATTGATGGCAAACATTTCAGACACTAAGATACACCCTATTGCTGTCAGCGATCATGCACCAGTTACTGTAAATTTAGATTTTAAAAAAACAACAACAAAAAATATAAATTGGAGATTAAATACATCACTGCTACAAGAAGAAGAATTTATACAATATTTTAAAAAAGAATGGGCATCGTATCTAGAGTTTAATGACTTGCCAGGAACTTCAGCATGTACACTTTGGGAGGCTGGGAAAACAGTCATGAGAGGTAAAATAATATCCTATTCATCAAATAAAAAGAAAAAAGAAAATAAACGTATTGATGAATTAGAGAAATCCATTAAATTGTTAGAAGGTCTACAAGGTGAGGAAACACAGCAAAAGCTACGCAGATTAAAATTAGAACTAAATGAATATATTGATAAGAAAAATAAATTCTTGATACAAAGACTTAGATTAGATCATTTTGAATACGGTAATAAATCAGGGAACTTTTTAGCTAATCAACTCAAATTAAACAAAGAAAAAACATCTATATATGGTATTAAAGATGAAAATGGAAATATATTTTATGATGAGGGAAAAATAAACGATGTTTTTAAAGATTTCTATAAAACTCTATACACTCCACAAATAAATCCATCTAACGAGGATATTAATGAATTCTTGGAGAAAGTAACACTTCCAAAACTAGATATTAGTCAGTCATCAAAACTAGACTCACCATTAACATCAGATGAGCTCCATGAAGCAATTAAAAGCATGCCTAATAAGAAATCTCCAGGTCCTGATGGATATCCAGTGGAATTCTATAAAGAATTCTGGGATATACTGGAACCGATATTCTATAGAGTGCTACTTGAGTCAGAAGGAAATGGCAGGCTACCAACACATATGAATTCAGCTAACATTAGTCTCTTATTAAAATCAGGCAAAGACCCAGTATTACCTACCAGTTATCGTCCAATTTCTCTTATTAATGTAGATGTTAAAATAATTTGTAAAGTCTTATCAAAAAGACTAGAGAAGATAACTCCTGTTATTATACATCCAGACCAAACCGGATTCATAAAGGGAAGACACTCGAACACAAACACTCGCAGATTATATAATGTAATAGAGTATTCGTATTTTAAAAATATTGAAACAGCTATTTTTTCTTTAGATGCTGAAAAAGCTTTCGATAGAGTAAATTGGAATTTTTTATTTGCTACCTTAAATAAATTTGGTTTTGGGAATTACTTCATTAACTGGTTAAAAATATTATATAGTTCACCAACAGCGTGCGTCAGGACAAATAATCAATTATCTTCAAGCTTCTGTTTACAGAGGGGCACCAGGCAAGGTTGCCCACTTTCACCAGCATTATTTGCTATTTTTATTGAACCTTTAGCAGCAGCAATAAGGCAAAGTGCTGATATTAAAGGAATAAAGGGTAGAAACATAGAACATAAAATTAGTCTTTATGCTGATGATGTTTTGCTTTTTCTTGAGAACTCAGGAAACTCAATATCTAATGTTATCAAGTTAATCAACTCATTTTCAAAAGTTTCTGATTATTCTATAAACTGGACAAAATCTACAGTGCTTCCGATAAATTGTGTGTTTAATAATTCTCTTAATGAAAGACTACAATCAGGTAATATTAAATATTTAGGTGTTAATATCTCTCCTAAATTGGAGGATTTAATAAAATTAAATCATATCCCACTATTAAAGAAAATTGAAGACGATCTTACTAGATGGAGATCTCTACCCATATCACTTATGGGAAGAGTTGCCTCAGTAAAAATGATGGTGCTGCCAAGAATAAATTATTTATTCTCAATGATTCCAAATAAACCTTCAAATGAATGGTTTAAGTCCCTGGACTCTTCGATATCTAAATTCCTTTGGAACAATAAAACTCCGCGTATTAGTTTAAAAACATTACAAAAATCTAAAGATACCGGAGGATTAGAACTTCCAAACTTTTATTACTACTATTTAGCAAACAGGTTACAATATATATCAAAGTGGTTAAAACCAAATGCACTAGATGAAACTTGGATAGATATAGAACAAACTTTATGTAATAATATTAGGATTTCA
>JBBPBX010041098.1:10997-29029 GCA_038048925.1 Garcialebias charrua
TAAATTATTACAGTATAAATGACTGATTAGGCAGTACATCCCACTGGCTAGATTACACTGCTTTAACCCTAATATTCCTGACACTTGCATTAAGTGTGCTTCTCAGAAAGGCTCTTTATTTCACTGTATCTGGAGCTGTCATCAAGTGTTGGCTTTTTGGGTTGGAGTTGGGAATGTGGTTAGTCAGATGATAAATGAGATGAGAAATTCCTTTAAATCCTAAAATGTGCATCTTGAATATTTACACTGAAGACTTTGTTATCTCGAGCAACTTGAAATCCCTGCTTCATATTTGTTTTTTTAGAAGTCAAACGCTGTATTGCATCCTCATGGAAGAAAGAGACTGTATGTGTCATCACACAATGGCTTAAAAAGATGTCCTTCTACTTTGCCCTTGAGAAAATAAGCTATTTTACCAAGAACAAACTGGATACATTTCAGGAAAATCTGGTCTGTCTTTTACACGTGGATGTGCCAAAACGTTAGGCTGATTGGTGACTCTAAATTGACCCTAGGTGTGAGTGTGAGAGTGGATGGTTGTTTGGTGAGTGAGACAGGTCCCTCTTGTAAATGAGTCCCCATTACTCAACGAGGCTAGCCTGTATAAATAAAGGTTGAATGAAAAAAACAATACCCAACTTGACTTGTGGAAGGAGGACTTGTCATAAGGTCAAGTATTAAGATACTGTAATCTGGTTATTATGTTGATTGATCTGTATGTTGTTCTGCTATTTTTTTTGTTTTGTTTTGTTGATTTGTTGTGTCTTGTTATTGTGTATTGGTTGTGTCATGTTTTTGTTATAATTCAAAAATCAATAAAGATATGTTAAAAAAAACGTATCGGGCAAAGATTAAATAAATAAAAAAATCCCACTGATGTCTACATTTGATAAATTTTCATATTTTTTTCATTTACTGTCCTTTTACATGGAGAAGTGAAGCAAAGATCAAAGGAAAGGTTTATAAGAGTATAGTGAGCAGCAGTGACCAGCTTTGTTGTATGATTTGGAGATAGTGACTGACAAAAAGACAGGAAACAGAACTGGAAATGGCAGAGCTAAAGATGTTGAAGTGCTTTGGAGTAAAAAAGATAGTTGGGATTAAGAACGAGATCATCAGAGGTACAGCACAGATTGAACAACTGGGAGATAAAGTTAGAGAGGTCAGACTGAAATGGTTTGGAGATGTCCAGAGGAGGGACAGTGGGTAGAAGGATGTTAGAAATGCAGCTTCCAGGAAAAAGACAAAGAGGAGATATATGGCTGCAGTTAGAGAGAACATGTAGGTAGATGGAGTGAGGACAGAGGATGCAGAGGACATAGTGAGGTGGAGGAGGATGACTCGCCTGAAGAGGGAATAGCCAAAAGAAAATGAGAAATATTTATTTTAGAAAGAAGAATCCATCCTGAGGACCTGACTCAGCCTTGTTAGACTTATTTTACTTTTTTTTTGTTTATCTACATAACCTGCAAAGATCGTTTTAGTGTAATGAATATTACATTTAAATACACTGTATTTCTTTTTTCCCTTCCCCTTTTACTCACCTCTTGATTTAGGAGGGCAGTGGCCAGTTTTTGGACCTCTGGAGTCAACAGTTGGGTCCCTCTGATAACTTTGCTCAATGCAGCCAAAGATTGGTGGATACTCTGTGAAAGCATGGCTACGTGTTAAATATAAATGGTGTAGCTATTTGTATTTTACAAACATAAAATAATGCAACAAATGCATTTCAACTAAAGAAAATGAAATGTTTCATCCCAGACACAAACCTGGACCAAGCGGACGGCACTGAATTGTTCCAGAACAATAAACGACAAAATTGGTGACCTCTGACCTTCTGCAGGTAGATCCACCTTCTGATGGATCAAAGTAGAACCCTGACAGAAGGCACAATGAAAGAAGAAACACATAAAGTATGAACATTAGTTTGATGGCTATTCAAATGCAGCTAACTTTTATTGGATTTCCGTGTTTCTGTTCTGCTGATTTACGAGTTCTGTCTGCTGATTCATGTGCCTGAAAAGGAAGACCCATCTGGGCTCCACCTCTCTGAATGTGTTGAATCCAGATTCATACACATAAAATGACAAGGACCATCATTTAAATCTTTCTTTTGAAGAAGATGATTATTAACAACAGATTTGTTATGATGGAAACATGCTTCATCTCAGCTGAGGTCCTCCTTCATCATTTTCTGGTTCTGCTTTGTTAAAAGTGCCTGACTAAAAAAGAAAGTCTATTAAATTCATTTTGTATGCCGTCACTGAAGGATTCCTTCAAGTTTCTGATTGGTACAGAGCCTCCAAGTGTTCCATTTAAAAAAGTCAAACATACAAAAATTACATATATTTTATTAAAGTCAGCAGGTTTTAGTTGTAAATGTAAAACAGAAAAACAAAACAAAAATGTGAAAAGAAAGAAAAAATACAAACTTGTTGTGAAATTAGTTCTTTAATTAAAACTCCAGAATATATTTTGCTTCGTAGCAGGAACTATTCATCTCTTTTCTTTATCCACTTCTCCTTTTTGGGTTGCAGGGAGCTGGTGCCTGTCTCCAGCAGTCAATGAGGGAGGGACACTGGAGAGGAGTTGGTCTCCAGAGTTGGTCCTCTGGAGTCCTCTTTAGGAGTCGGTCTTCAGAGTTGGTCCTCTGGAGTCCTCTTTAGGAGTCGGTCTTCAGAGTTGGTCCTCTGGAGTCCTCTTTAGGAGTTGGTCTTCAGAGTTGGTCCTCTGGAGTCCTCTTTAGGAGTCGGTCTTCAGAGTTGGTCCTCTGGAGTCCTCTTTAGGAGTTGGTCTTCAGAGTTGGTCCTCTGGAGTCCTCTTTAGGAGTCGGTCTTCAGAGTTGGTCCTCTGGAGTCCTCTTTAGGAGTTGGTCTTCAGAGTTGGTCCTCTGGAGTCCTCTTTAGGAGTTGGTCTTCAGAGTTGGTCCTCTGGAGTCCTCTTTAGGAGTTGGTCTTCAGAGTTGGTCCTCTGGAGTCCTCTTTAGGAGTTGGTCTTCAGAGTTGGTCCTCTGGAGTCCTCTTTAGGAGTCGGTCTTCAGAGTTGGTCCTCTGGAGTCCTCTTTAGGAGTTGGTCTTCAGAGTTGGTCCTCTGGAGTCCTCTTTAGGAGTCGGTCTTCAGAGTTGGTCCTCTGGAGTCCTCTTTAGGAGTTGGTCTTCAGAGTTGGTCCTCTGGAGTCCTCTTTAGGAGTTGGTCTTCAGAGTTGGTCCTCTGGAGTCCTCTTTAGGAGTTGGTCTTCAGAGTTGGTCCTCTGGAGTCCTCTTTAGGAGTTGGTCTTCAGAGTTGGTCCTCTGGAGTCCTCTTTAGGAGTTGGTCTTCAGAGTTGGTCCTCTGGAGTCCTCTTTAGGAGTCGGTCTTCAGAGTTGGTCCTCTGGAGTCCTCTTTAGGAGTTGGTCTTCAGAGTTGGTCCTCTGGAGTCCTCTTTAGGAGTCGGTCTTCAGAGTTGGTCCTCTGGAGTCCTCTTTAGGAGTTGGTCTTCAGAGTTGGTCCTCTGGAGTCCTCTTTAGGAGTCGGTCTTCAGAGTTGGTCCTCTGGAGTCCTCTTTAGGAGTTGGTCTTCAGAGTTGGTCCTCTGGAGTCCTCTTTAGGAGTTGGTCTTCAGAGTTGGTCCTCTGGAGTCCTCTTTAGGAGTTGGTCTTCAGAGTTGGTCCTCTGGAGTCCTCTTTAGGAGTTGGTCTTCAGAGTTGGTCCTCTGGAGTCCTCTTTAGGAGTTGGTCTTCAGAGTTGGTCCTCTGGAGTCCTCTTTAGGAGTCGGTCTTCAGAGTTGGTCCTCTGGAGTCCTCTTTAAGAGTTGGTCTTCAGAGTTGGTCCTCTGGAGTCCTCTTTAGGAGTTGGTCTTCAGAGTTGGTCCTCTGGAGTCCTCTTTAGGAGTCGGTCTTCAGAGTTGGTCCTCTGGAGTCCTCTTTAGGAGTTGGTCTTCAGAGTTGGTCCTCTGGAGTCCTCTTTAGGAGTTGGTCTTCAGAGTTGGTCCTCTGGAGTCCTCTTTAGGAGTTGGTCTTCAGAGTTGGTCCTCTGGAGTCCTCTTTAGGAGTTGGTCTTCAGAGTTGGTCCTCTGGAGTCCTCTTTAGGAGTCGGTCTTCAGAGTTGGTCCTCTGGAGTCCTCTTTAGGAGTTGGTCTTCAGAGTTGGTCCTCTGGAGTCCTCTTTAGGAGTCGGTCTTCAGAGTTGGTCCTCTGGAGTCCTCTTTAGGAGTTGGTCTTCAGAGTTGGTCCTCTGGAGTCCTCTTTAGGAGTCGGTCTTCAGAGTTGGTCCTCTGGAGTCCTCTTTAGGAGTTGGTCTTCAGAGTTGGTCCTCTGGAGTCCTCTTTAGGAGTCGGTCTTCAGAGTTGGTCCTCTGGAGTCCTCTTTAGGAGTTGGTCTTCAGAGTTGGTCCTCTGGAGTCCTCTTTAGGAGTTGGTCTTCAGAGTTGGTCCTCTGGAGTCCTCTTTAGGAGTTGGTCTTCAGAGTTGGTCCTCTGGAGTCCTCTTTAGGAGTCGGTCTTCAGAGTTGGTCCTCTGGAGTCCTCTTTAGGAGTTGGTCTTCAGAGTTGGTCCTCTGGAGTCCTCTTTAGGAGTTGGTCTTCAGAGTTGGTCCTCTGGAGTCCTCTTTAGGAGTCGGTCTTCAGAGTTGGTCCTCTGGAGTCCTCTTTAGGAGTTGGTCTTCAGAGTTGGTCCTCTGGAGTCCTCTTTAGGAGTCGGTCTTCAGAGTTGGTCCTCTGGAGTCCTCTTTAGGAGTTGGTCTTCAGAGTTGGTCCTCTGGAGTCCTCTTTAGGAGTTGGTCTTCAGAGTTGGTCCTCTGGAGTCCTCTTTAGGAGTCGGTCTTCAGAGTTGGTCCTCTGGAGTCCTCTTTAGGAGTCGGTCTTCAGAGTTGGTCCTCTGGAGTCCTCTTTAAGAGGCGTATTCTGGGTTGGCCGCTTGTCCTGAGCCTGGTTCTGCTGGAGGTTTCTTCCTTTCCACTATTGCCACTGTGCTTGCTCAGGATGGGAGGTTGCAACAAAGACAAGATTCAATGTGTCTTCTGGTTTCCTTAGATAGATAACCTTATTAATTGGCTTTTCTATGTATGTGAATGTTCCTGTAAAGTTCCCTTAGACAACCTTGTTGTTATTTGGTGCTATATAAATAAACTTAACTGAATCTTGCAATGTTTCTGCTCTGAGTCTCCTGCCTCTGCAGAGAATGCTCACAGGTGGAGGAGGTGGACACACCTCTGTGTCGATCGCTCGCCACTTTGGTAGTTAATGACCAGTGGGGTTGATCATAGATAGACATATATACATGTTGACAAAGTTGCTTGAGAGAAGTGGAGAGCTATGTCTGTAGCATCTTAGCACTGAACTGTGACACTGTATGACGCTGCAAGTGTAACATGCTATGTAAACAAAATGTGCATCAATGTTTAAATGTCTGTAAAACCCCACACCTTATTGTTCTCAAGCTTTGTGAGAAACATCATTTAGATGAGTAGTGTTGAACACATAGTATGTAAAAAAAAATCTAGTGGTGATGTTTTTTATTTCTCTACAAATAGTGCTGACCTGACACTAAATGTCTTTAAAACATCCATCCATCCATCCATCCATCCATTTTCTTCCGCTTATCCGGGGTCGGGTCGCGGGGGTAGCAGCCTAAAGCTAGATTTATAGTCGACGTGTCGCGCAGTGCGTGAGGGTGCGCGTGCCAAAAGTGACGCAATATCGCAGTCCCGCCCCTGCGCGTTGGCCCCGCGCGTGGGATTAGCACGTGTCGTGCACCTCTGAATTTTTAAAACTCCGCAAGCCTAGTGCGCGCGCCGTGGGCGCTACGATTTGATTGACAGGTCCCCACCGACAGCCTTCACGCCGGAGCCTGCAGCTGTTTGCGCCGCTGTGGTCGTGGAGACGGCGTCGCGACGCATGGAGGAATGTTTTGTGACACAAATGTATTAAATTCTCCTTCATTCCTGATCTGGAGTCGGACTTTTCTTTTGTTTTTTCGCCAAAAGTCACGTGATCGCTTTCTCCTCCGCTGACTCCATGCATTAAAACCGCAAATAAAGACAACAGTTCAGCACGCGAGCGGAAAGCTATTTGTTTTTGTTGTGTGATTTCAAACAGTTCTTCTTCTACGGTAGATTTCTTCTTCTACACCTTTCTTGCAACATATGCACAGGTTTTAGAGGGTACTGCCTCCTGCTGGTCCGTAAAAGAACAGCACTTTGCCATGCGCCGCCGTGCGTCAACCATAAACACAGTGGCGACACTGTAAACGCATTTCGCCGCACGGCTGAGTGCACGCGCGGCGCGCGCGCTCCAGCCTACGGACCAAAGCGCAAGTCTAACTCAGCCTTAAGTAGGGAGGCCCAGACTTTCCTCTCCCCAGCCACTTGGAGCAGCTCCTCTGGGGGAATCCCAAGGCGTTCCCAGGCCAGCCGAGAAACATAGTCCCTCCAGCGTGTCCTGGGTCTTCCTCTGGGTCTCCTCCCGGTGGGACATGCCCGGAACACCTCACCAGGGAGGCGTCCAGGAGGCATCCTAACCAGATGCCCGAGCCACCTCAACTGGCTCCTCTCGATGTGGAGAAGCAGCGGCTCTACTCCGAGTCCCTCCCGGATGACTGAGCTTCTCACCCTATCTCTAAGGGAGAGTCCAGACACCCTGCGGAGAAAACTCATTTCAGCCGCTTGTATCCGAGATCTCGTTCTTTCGGTCATAACCCAGAGCTCATGACCATAGATGAGGGTGGGAACGTAGATCGATCGGTAAATTGAGAGCTTTGCCTTTTGACTCAGCTCTCTCTTCACCACGACAGACCGGTACAGCGCCCGCTTCACTGCGGACGCTGCACCTATCCGCCTATCGATCTCACGCTCCAGTTTTCCCTCATTCGTGAACAAGACCCCGAGATACTTAAACTCCTCCACTTGGGGCAGGACCTCCTCCCCAGACCCGGAGAGGGCATGCTACCCTTTTCCGGCTCAAGACCATGGCCTCGGATTTGGAGGAACTGATCCTCATCAAAGTCAAAGTCAAAGTCAAAGTCAACTTTATTGTCAGAACTGCAATATGTACAGGACATACACAGGACCGAAATTGCGTTTCTCTCAGTCCCTCGGTGCAACAGTAACCATCTAAACACTAAACACTAAAACATTTAATACACATAAGCATAAAATAGTAAAAAAGTGTAACACTGTCCTGAGTTTTTTCATAATAGTATAAAAGTATGAAAATTTACACCAACACTGAAACACCAAACACCCCTAAAACACCAAACACCCAATGAACATAAGCATAAAATGAAATAATAAAAGTGTAATACTGTCCTGAGTTTTTGCATAGTAGTATAAAAAGTATAAAAAGTATATCTATAAAATAAACTGAAGGTTCTAGCATTGACATTTGCAAAGAGTGGCACAGCAGCATATAAGTTAATGTACACAGTATATGTATGAGGTAGTTGATGTTGGTATAGAGGCAAAGTGGCATATGCAGTGAGGCACATAAGGCACATTTGGCATCCTTAGATAAGGCTAGTCAGAGAATGCTGTATATGTATCTGCAGTAGTGTAGATAAAAGTAGTGTAAATGTAAACAGTAGTAATAAATGTAAACAGTATTAATAAATGTAAACAGTGAATGTAAACAGTAGTATGACTATAGGCAGTAATGTAATACAAACATTAGTGCAAATATGAGAAGTAGTGCAAACTGAATGAACACATGACCGAGAGTTTAGTGAATAACCCGTTTGATGACACAGAGTCCAGTGTTAAAAACTTTGTGTTGAGTGGTAATGTGTGAGAAAGTTTTTTGTGTTAAGGCAGTTCAAATGGGAGGGGAGGCAGAGCAGGCAGAGTGTTTAGCATTCTGACTGCCTGATGAACAGAGCTGTCTCTCAGTCTGCTGGTACGAGCCTGGAGACTCCTCAGTCTCCTCCCTGATGGCAGCAGTCTAAAGCAGCTGTGTAGTGGGTGTGTGGGATCACCTGCCATGCGGTGGGCTTTCCGAGTGAGGCGTTTGCTGTGTAAGTCCTGCAGTGAGGGCAAGGAGGTGCCGACGATCTTCTCAGCTGCTTTCACGATGCGCTGGAGGCTCTTGCGGCAGGATGCAGTGCATGCACCAAACCACACAGTGATGCAGCTGGTCAGGACACTTTCTATGGCACCTCTGTAGAAGGTGCACATGATGGAGGTTGAAGCTCCAGCCCTTTTCAGCTTGCGGAGAAAGTAGAGGCGCTGGTGAGCCTTCTTCGCCAGTGCTGCAGTGTTCCTGCTCCAGGACAGGTCCTTTGAGACGTGCACTCCCAGGAACTTGGTGCTGTCCACTCTCTCCACTGCGGTGCTGTTGATGGTCAGAGGGGCATGTTGTGCATCCCTCTTCCTGAAGTCCACGACAATCTCCTTTGTCTTCTCCACGTTGAGAGTGAGATTGTTGTGTCCGCACCACAAGGCCAAGCGGCTCACCTCGTTCCTGTAGTCCGTCTCATCGTTGTTGCTGATGAGACCTACCACTGTTGTGTCGTCCGCAAACTTGATGAAGTGGTTGGAGCTGTACGATGGTGTGCAGTCGTGTGTTAGCAGGGTGAATAGAAGGGGGCTCAGCACACATCCTTGTGGGGCCCCTGTGTTCAATGTGATGGTGCTAGATGTGTTACTCCCGATCCGTACTGTCTGTGGTCTCCCGGTCAGGAAGTCTAGCAGCCAGTTACACATTGAGGTGTTCAGCCCCAGACTGTCCAGTTTATGGATGAGCTGTTGGGGGATGATGGTGTTGAATGCCGAGCTGAAGTCGATGAACAGCATTCTAACATAAGAGTCCTTCGTGTCCAGATGTGTGAGAGCTGTGTGGAGGGCAGAGGAGATGGCATCGTCGGTTGAGCGATTAGGTCGGTATGCAAATTGGAAGGGATCCAGGGAGGCAGGGAGGACAGGGAGGGCCGCATCCCGGCCGTATCACATTCAGCTGCAAACCGCTCCAGCGAAAGCTGTAGATCACGATCTGATGAAGCTAGTAGGACCACATCATCTGCAAAAAACAGAGAAGTGATTCTAAGGCCACCAAAACGGATCCTCTCAACACCTTGGCTGCGCCTAGAAATTCTGTCCATAAAAGTTATGAACAGAATCGGTGACAAAGGGCAACCTTGGCGGAGTCCAACTCTCACCGGAAACGAGCCTGACTTACTGCCAGCAATGCGGACCAAGCTCTGACACCGGTCGTACAGGGACCTAACAGCCCATATCAATGGGCCTGGTACCCCATACTCCCGGAGTACCCCCCACAGAACCCCCCGAGGGACGCGGTCGAATGCCTTCTCCAAGTCCACAAAGCACATGTAAACTGGTTGGGCAAACTCCCACGCACCCTCCAGGACCCTGCTGAGGGTGTAGAGCTGGTCCAGTGTTCCACGACCAGCACAAAAACCACACTGCTCCTCCTGAATCCGAGGTTCGACTATCCGACGGACCCTCCTCTCCAGAACCCCTGAATAGACCTTACCAGGGAGGCTTAAGAGTGTGATCCCCCTATAGTTGGAACACACCCTACGGTCCCCCTTTTTGAATAGGGGAACCACCACCCCAGTCTGCCAATCCAAACTTTAAAACACCACAGCTAAATAAACTTGGTGAGAAACGTGCTTTAAATGTGTGGAAGTAAAATAAGGAAATGTAGGTGAAATGCTGCTTTTTTTCCAACCACTAATAATATCACAACATGAAGGAGAATAGACACTTTGATAAGGTAATATGTCAAAATGGACATCAGAATTTGGCTTAACAAAAACATTTTCCACAGATTAGATTTTCCACAGAGTTTTTTTTTAACTTATTCGCATGCCAAGTTTGTTCAACAAAAGAGTGGAAATGTTAAAAATGTTTAGTATAATACATTTTTACCTCTCTTCAGGAGAAGTCCATGTACAGTTGCCTTCAAGTTTCTGGTGTGTTTGTGTTTCAAACACAATAATTAATGCTAGTTTCTGAGATTTATGCAAAAATTTCTTATCTAAACTTGAGCACAATTCCTCAGCAGTCCTATTTACAAGTAAATGTTCACAGCAGGCAGCACAGTGGCACAACTGGTAGCGATGCTGTCTCGCAGTGAGAGTAGAGTTTCATTTGAGTCCAAAAAATTTGATCCGACCTGGCCCATACTGCAGTCATCATTTCCAAACCCCACTCAACCCGACAGATTAACAGTAATTACAGGATGGATTGCTGCCTGGCAGTATAGTCCCCTCTGAAGCTTAAATGAACTTTTTATCTCTTTCAAGGTCGGTCAGCTCACTGTGAAATGGCCGCGTATGTCTGGTGAATGTATGGCAGGCCATGTTACCATATAATTGGACAGCGGCTGATCCTGACCTAATTACTGTAAAAGCCCATGACAAGCCGGCCCACCCATTAATCGCATTATAACGGCCCAGCCAGGTTGCCGGTTCAAATCCCGGTCCGGGGGCCCTTTCTGGGTGGAGTTTGCATGTTCTCTTCGTGCGCACGTGAGTTTTCTCTGGGTTACTCCGGTTTCCTCCCACAGGCCCAAAACATGCATGCTAGACTGACTGGTAACTCTAAATTGTCTCTAGGTGTGAGTGAGAGAGTGAATGGTTGTTTGTCTCGTTTGTCTCTATGTGTCCCTGTGATGGACTGGAGACCTGTCCAGGGTGTACCCCGCCCCTCGCACAGTGATTGTTGGACATGGGCACCGGCGACTCCCGTGACCCAAAATGGAAGAAGCGGGTAAAAGATAATGGATGGATGGATGTTCACAGCGTTCTTGAAAGATTTGAGTCCAGGTTTAAAATAATTTAAAGGCACAGAAATGGCACTTTTAAACATTTTTCATGATCTTTTATGAGCTGCAGATTCAAGAGACGCAGCTGTAGTTTTTATTTTAGACCTGACAGGTGCCGATGACACAGTTGATTGGGATTTCTGATCTCCCAGCTGGGCTCTGTGTTTTCAGAGATTCTGCTCTGGTTCAGGTCTTACCAGTCTAACAGGAGCTTCTCTGTGAGCCTCAGAAAATCTGTTGCCTCCTCTGCCCCCCTCACACGTGGAGTTCCCCAAGGATTTAGTCTTTGACCCATTTTATTTTTTATCTAGATGTTTCCTTTATGCTCCAGCTTCAGAAACTTTAATGTTCTATTTCATCCCTCCTGACCACCAGAGGCGGTGCTTAGCACTGAATGATCATTCTTGCGCATGCGCAGGTCGAGTGCAAATGACAACAAAGTCTCCCCGTGACCTGCCGGGGACCCACGTAACTCTATATAGGCACGTGGCACCCGGCGGTCAAATCCCTTCATTCTTCTTGCGTGCAGGTTTGTTTGAGTACAGGCGTGTAGGCGTGTGAACCTGGTTGCTTCTGTGTGAACCACCGCTTTCCAAAACTGCTTGTTGCTGTTAGCCACGTGACCGTCTTTTGGTCGGAGCTGCGGTAAGTCTCGCCCTAATAGGGCTGCACAAGCTGTTTGCACCTTTAACAGATCTGCAACAACCGGTAAGTTTCGCTTTTTTGACTCTCCGGGGCGTTTCTGCCCACATTGAGTTAATTTTCCGTTCTAGTCGTTTCTGTCTCACCTGTTGCGTTTTTCGCTCGTGTGAGTTTTCTATTGCTTGTTTATTCAACTCTACGGGGGGCGTTTCTGCTCGCACTGAGTTAATTTCCGTTCCAGTATTTTATCTGACTCACCTGTAGCGTTTTCGCTTGTGTGGAGTTTTCTACTTGATTGTTTATTCAACTCTATGGTGGTGTTTCTGCCCGCATGGAGTTAATATTTCGTTCTGGTTGTTTATCTGACTCACCTGTTTCGTTCTCGCTTGTGTTGAGTCTTCTATTGCCTGTTTATTTACAATCACCAGTGGCGTTTTTCTGCTCGTGCTGAGTTATCTTTGGTTCTGGTCGTTTATCTGACTCACCTGTAGCATTTTTTGCTTCGAGTTGAGTTATTTCTGTTGGTTTTTTATTTTAACTCACCAGCAGCGTCCCTGCTAGTGCTGAGTTGTTCTATAGTTTATCTGAACTCACGAGTGACGTCTCTGCTCGCACTGAGTTTTTCTATTGTTTCTTTCAACTCACCAGTGGCGGCTCTGCTCGCGCTGAGTTGTTCTATAGTTTATCTGAACTCACTGGTAGCGTTTCTGCTCGCGCTGAGTTTGTAGCCTACAGGGGTGTTTTTTCCTACGAACAAAGTTGCCAGTGGAATTTTCTGCTCGTGTTGACTTCTGTTGGTGACGGGCTGATCACACCTTTCAGCAGTATGATGCTGGAAAATTTTGCTGCTCGTCCTGTCTGGTGCCGCTTCAGCCCGAGGACGGGAATGACTTGTGTCCTTCCTGTCTCGGTGTGGGACATCTCCGGGAGGCGCTGTCAGGTGATGCTTAACCCAACTGTCGTATCATGCCCAGGTCGGTCAGACCGGATCGGTTGGCTGCGCTGGAGCGGCCTACCGACTGGGCGGGCGCTGCACAGCATAGCCCATTGCTGCCAGGTCAGGCAATAGGCAAACGGCCTGTTGTGGTTACGCCTTTGTTGCAGGCGAAGCGAGCCAGACGGCCCGATGCAGGGGGGGTTATCCACGAGAGTGGATCACCTCACTACCGAACTGGCCCACATGAAGGCCCTCTTCCAGTCCTTCCAGGATGGGGTTTGAGACAGGGCGCTCCCTCCCGAGTGGGATGAAGCATCAGTCACTGATTGACGATGTTATTTCGTTGGCGGCCTCTGGCACCCATTTCTGTGAGGACCTTCCGGAGCTGGACTCCAGGGCCTCTGGGTCTGGCTCCATTGCCTCCCAGGAGGATACGGAGGAGTCTGTGACAGCCGCCATTCGAACGGCTCTTGCCCGTCTACACATTGGTGTCCCTCAGGCCCAGCCTACGGCCTCCAGCGCATTCTTTAGGTGCAGTAGATCAGAGGCTGCCTTTGTGATTCCTCCCTCGGAGGAGTATATACGGGAACTACATGCTTGCTGGTCTGACAACAAGGCATTTTCGCATCTGACAAGCGATGGCAGGGTCCTGGCGTCCATGCAGGAGGCACCCAAGGTTGGCTTGGGGCAGATGCCCACAGTGGAACCAAGCATTGCCTCTCTTATTGTCCCACCTGATGAGGCCTTATGGCCCAATGCCCGTTGTCCATAGCCTCAGTGCCATATTACTGATGACCTTTTTTGCAAGGCCTGTAATTCTGGGGCCCGCATGGGCCGGATTGGGAACTCTCTTTCTCATCTTATGCTGGCCCTGCCTTCCTCTTTGGAATCTGTTCCACTGGACAGCGTAACGCAAGGCCTGGTTGATGCATCGCTGCAGGCCTTTGCTTTCACGGCAAGGGAGATCGGACATACACTCTCCACGCTGGTGCGTGCTCGCCGCCAGGTCTGGCTGGCACAGTCACCACTTACTGAGCCTTGTAGGGGAACCCTCCGGGACCTACCTGTAGTTCCAGGGGAATGTTTTGGCTCTGTAGCACTGGACGCCTTGGACCGTATGGCTCAGGCGTCTCGGGCAAGGCAGCAGCTGGCATGGCTTCATGAACGTGATCGCCAACCAGCTGGTTCTTGGATGTAGCAGGTCCCTCACGGAGACCCTCGCTCCCGTCGCCTTCTTCCATTGGGCCTCAGGACCCACCACAGGGTCAGAGATCGGTCCAGGGACCTTCTCCAGGTCAGAGGAGTCAGGCTCGTGACCCAGCTAGGGCCAAGCCATCTCACCCCTTTCGAGCGGCACAGTCTAGCCGGTATCCTCCCAGGCCTTCAAGAGGTCCGGGGCCCGTAGATGATGCCTTAGGGCTGGCGGGCGGTTATTTTACCCTAGGACAGCTCAATTACTGGGCTGCCCACACCCTGGATGACTCCCTCACAGGAGACCATCTTTCTGCCATGGACTCCGTCTCAATGACTGCTTGCCCGTCACCCCAGTGGGCCGACGGTATGTTAAACATGCTCCCAGACTGCAGGCGTAGCATGGCGCCGCCTCTGGTGAGATATCTTTGATTTTTAGGGATGCTTATGGCTGCATCCGCCGTGGTGCCCTTCGGGCTGCTATCGTTACGGCCCTTTCAGATGTGGCTGAATGACTTGAATTTAGACTCCTCACAGCACACCCATCGTCTCAGGACACTTTGGGTAGGTCCTCAGTGTCTCCAGTCTCTGTCCCAATGGAGGGTGAGGATGTTTATGACAGTGGGGGTCCCGCTCGGTTCCCTCCCGTTCCATCAGGAAGTTGTGTTTTATTTCACATATTTTTATTGATATTTTGCATATAGAACAAAGGTACAGTATTTACAAATTCGAGGGTATAAAAGTGTTGAAGATAACCAAACTATTCACACCTTTGACTCTAACATGCCTTTTTTTTTTCTCCCAGGAACACCAAACACATACAGAACACCTCCAATAGTGAAACACAGTAAAGTGAAGGTAGTAGTAAATAAAATATAAAACAATAAAAATAAATAAATTGAAATAACTTTTAAGTAAAAAAAAATAAAAAAATAAATAAAAAAGAAACCTAGGTGTGCAGGGGAATTTGTATTTCTACATTAAAGCAACAAATTCCATAAAAGGCTGCCAGATAGAGTAGAATTTGTTCAAATTTCCAGATTTAGTATATCTAATTTTCTCCACTTTCAAAAAGGACATGACCTCATTTATCCACATTGTGCTGGATGGAGTTTTAGTTGATTTCCAATTACAAAGAAGGTGACGCCTAGCGATCAAGGAAGTAAAAGCTATCACCTTCAACTCTCTTGTGGAGTATTGACTATATTGCTCCGGGAGACCGAATATGACAGTATAAGCCGAGATGTCAATAGTTTTCGAAAGTACAATCGATATGGTATGAAAATAAATTTGCCAGAAGTTCACAAGGGCTGAGCACGAAAAAAACATATGTGTAAGATTGCAGGGCGAGCCTCCACAGCGGTCACAAACATCTATTACATTAGGGTAGATCCGTGCCAGTCTAGATTTTGAGTAATGACATCTGAATATTACTTTGAACTGTATCAGACTCAGGCGGGCACATATAGAGGTATTATGAATAGCCATCAGAGCTTTCTCCCACCAGTGATCATCAAAAACTAGCCCCAATTCCTGCTCCCAAGCTCTCTTAGTGCTTGTGGTTAAAAACACATCATATGATTGAATAGAATTATAAATCTTTGAAATTAAGGACCCTTGCAATGGGTTAAGTTGTATAAATTCGCTCCACGGCTGTTCAGGAGGCAGATGAGGAAAATTAGGAAATAAGGATTTTGCACAAGCTCTTATCTGAAAATATCTAAACAAATGAGAGGGTGGGAGATGAAATTTAGAAGCTAAATCAGTGAAAGAGCAAAACAACCCTTCTCTAAATAAATCTTTGAAACATTTTAGTCCTTTATTCTGCCATAAGGAGAATGTTGGATCAGTAAGAGCAGGTTTAAACAATGGGTTTTTTAAAATTGGGGTCAAGACTATGGGGTCTGTAAATTTAAACTGTTTCCTAAACTGAAACCATATCCGGAATGTATCTACAACTATGGGGTTGGTAGTTTGGCCAGAGGGATTCACAGAAGTTGGACCTGTAAGCAAAGCTGAAAGTGAAGCTGAGGGACATGAATATATTTCTAATTCACACCAGGTTATATCAACGGGATTAGACCAGAAAGCAATTTTGTTAATATTAGCTGCCCAGTAATAAAATCGAAAATTTGGTAAGCAAAGACCACCATGAAACTTACAGTTCTGAAGTGTTTTTTGTCTTACTCTGGGTGTTTTGCCGTTCCACAAAAAATTACCAATAGCTGAATCTAAAGAATTAAAAAAACTTTTTGGTAAAAATACAGGTAGACATATAAAAAGAAACAAAAATTTTGGCAGGATGTTCATTTTAACACTACTTATTCTCCCTATCAAAGAGAGTGGGAGGGATTCCCATTTTTGAAAGTCTTTTTTGATGTCCACCAAAAGTGAAAGAAAATTTTTAGAGTACAGAGACTTAAAAGATCTGGTTATGTTGACCCCAAGATATCGAAAACCTGAAGGGCATAGCTTAAAAGGGACATCCGATTGGGAGAGTTGTAGGGCCAAGTGGTTAACAGGATAGCATTCACTCTTGATGACATTAACTTTATACCCTGAGAAATGGGCGAATCTGTGAAAAAATTTCACAATTGCGGGACAAGTTCTTATTGGATCAGTAACATATAGAAGCAAATCGTCTGCATATAATGACAATCTTATTTCTGTATGGCTCCTGATGATTCCATTAACACTTGGAGAGGATCTCAAAAAAATACTCAAAGGCTCTATTGCAAGTGCAAACAAAAGGGGCGATAGGGGGCAACCTTGTCTGCATCCTCTATTTAAAAGAAAATATCCGGATCTGTTATTATTGGTAATAATACTGGCACAGGGCAAAGTGTAAAGAAGGCGTATCCACGATATAAAGTTTTTACCAAATCCAAATTTTTCCAAAACGACAAACAAATAACTCCATTCAACCCGATCGAATGCCTTCTCAGCATCAATTGTTATGACAACCTCAGGCGCTAGTGAAGTCCCCCTCGAATAAATAACATTCAACAATGTGCGAACATTGTAATAAAGTTGACGTCCCTTTATGAAGCCAGTTTGCTCCCTGGAGATAATTGTTGGGAGAACTCGTTCAAGTCTTTGAGCCAGGGCCTTTGCAAGAATCTTTGTGTCAACATTCATTAAAGATATTGGCCGGTAGGAGGTACAGAGATCAGGATCCTTGTCTTTCTTTAAGAGAACGCTGATAGAAGCTTGCCTTAGTGAAGGGGGAAGTGAACCGAGTAACAGAGACTCAACATAGACAGAATAAAGCAATGGAATAAGTTTAGCTTGAAATACTTTAAAAAACTCAGATGGGAATCCATCAGGTCCCGGAGCTTTATTATTTTGCATATTTTGTAAAGAGGTATTTAACTCCTGGATAGTCAGACCAGATTCTAGATGATCAATCAATTCTGGGTGTAAAGAAGGAAACTGAAGCTCATCCAGGAACTTATGCATATCAGTCAGATCTGTTGGAAGTTCAGATTTATACAGGGACTCATAAAATGATGAAAAAACCAAATTAATAGTTTGCATGTCCTCCTGCTGGACCCCCGAGCCGTCTGTAATACGACATATTGAACGTGAAGCTGCTTGGCGGCGCAATTGATGAGCTAATAATCTGCTTGGCTTGTCTCCATGTTCATAATACCTAGCACGAGAATGAAGCATAAGGCGCTCCGCCTCATTAGTTGTAATAAGATCCAGCTCAGTTTGTAGGACCAAACGACGCTTTGAAAGATTATCAGATGGAGTAGCTGCAAGCTGTTGATCAACCAATTCCAACTCAGATAAAAGCTTCTGAATCTTTGACATCTTCAATTTCCTCACATGCGCAGAATATGAAATTATCTGACCACGTAAATATGCCTTCAAAGAATCCCACAGGAGCGCCCTAGAAATTGGTTCAGAATCAGAATCATTAAGTGCAATAAAATCCTCTATTGCGTCCGTAATAAATTTGTGAAATTTATCATCTAATAATAATGAGGTGTTAAATCGCCATTGAGAGGGATATCGAGGCCCAGGTGCAATCTGAAGATCAAAAGAGACAGGAGCATGATCCGAAATAATGATTGGGTGATATGTAGCATTTGATACTTTAGGCATAAGTTTAGCATCTATAAAAAAATAATCTATACGTGAAAAAGTCTGATGAACAGGTGAATAAAAAGAATATTGCTTATTGTTCGGATTATGAGATCTCCAGGGGTCAACACAACCATTATTTAACATGAAACTATTTAGGGTTCTAGCCATTGATGATTGGGTTAGAACAGGTTTAGAACGGTCTAACAGAGGATCTATAGTACAGTTCATATCCCCACCAAAAATCAAAACAGAGTCATTCAAAGATGGCAAAATTTCAAACAGCTTATTCATAAAACCAGGATTGTCAAAATTGGGAGCATATACATTAACTAGCAAGGTGGATACATGGAATAAAGTACCTAATACTATCAGATATCTGCCATCTTTGTCTGAAATGACTTTAGACATTTTGAATGGTAC
>JBBPBX010041099.1:4727-29028 GCA_038048925.1 Garcialebias charrua
TAATTTCTCTTCTGTACACACTCTTATTTTCTGCAGCCTCATAGGATTTCTATTAAAGGATTTCAGAATTTTCATTCAACCTTTATTTCGTCAGGTTAATCTCATTGAGCCTCGAGGACTCATTAACAAGAGAGACCTGTCTACAAACTAAAGAATGATGACAACAGCAACAGTAGATTTTCCTTGAACAAACAACAATAGACAAACATAAGAGAGAAATACAGATTTTTTTTTTACAAGTTAAATCAAAGATGTCAAAGTAGCAAAACAGACAGATTATAAGGCAGATGTAGAAAATCAAAAACAGGAACATGTCTGCATTGGTTTCTGCCAGGATTCAAACAGATTCTTAAAACCATTTAAAGAAGTCAAGGTCGAGAGCTACAGATCTTTTTGTAAGATATTCCAGGAAGCAGGAGCAGAGTAGGAGAAGGCCCTTTTTCCAAGTTCAGTCCTCACTGAGGGAACACTGCAGGTAATCATGTCCTGAGAGCGCACGCTGTAGCTGCACTCACGCAAAGACATGTAGGAGGAGATGTATGAGGGCAGCAGACCAAGAAGTGATTTAAAGATGAAAATGTACCAGTGGAAGAGTCTGCGTGAGGTTAATGATGTCCAGTTAACCAGTGAATACAGGGTGCAGTGGTGGGTACGATAATCACAGCCAGTTATGAATCTTAGTGCACCATGATAGACAACATCCAACATCCGCAGGGTGCTTGTAGGAGCATTCATGTAGAGAATGTCACCGTAATCAATGGAGGGAAGGAAAGTCACAGATACAAGGCGTTTCCTAGCATTCAGTGTTAGACATGATCTGTTTCTGAAAAAGAAACCCAGTTTAACTTTCAGTTTCTTTACTAGGTTTTCCACGTGGAGTTTAAAAGAGAGATACGAATCGACCAGGATACCCAAATATTTATAGGAATCAACAAACTCAATAGGGACACCATTTGAGGATAAAATCAGAGGAAGAACTGCTGGGACTGACTTCCTATTTGAAAAAAAACATCCCTTTGGTTTTATCAGCATTTAGGACAAGTTTGAGACGGAACAAATCTGACTGGATGATGTCAAAAGCGGATTGCAAAAGCTGGAAAGCCTTAGCAACTGTTTTAGCTCGACAGTAAACAACTGTATCATCAGCATAGAAATGTAAGGATGCATCAAGGATGCTCTGACCTACATTACCAATGTAGATTGAAAAGAGGGTTGGTCCTAAGACTGAACCTTGTGGTACACCATTGTTGACTGTTAAATAACTGGAAGAAGTACCGTTTTGTTGAACACATTGCCTCCGATGGGAAAGATAGTTAGAAAACCAACCAATGCTGTGAATCATCCTAGAATGATTCTAGGGTGTGCTGAAGTTTGTTAGTGGTGAAAAGTTTGCAGCCTGCTAAGATCAATGGTTCAGTAATCTGAGGACCAAAGGAAGAGGACTGATCAGCTGCGTTAGCAAAGATAGCCTCTCTAACCTATGCTTAAATACGTCCTTAAAGCTCCACTGACATCATCTTTTAACTTTCCATAAAATGGCACAACATATATATATATTAAGATTGACCTCTGATCGTTTTTGCTAAAACAATGTTAAATTAATTAAAATTCCTCTCAAAAACAGTTTAAAATTAGCGCCTTTTTTTTCACATGATAAATACGGGGTTTCCCGTCGCGCGATTATGACGTCAGATACAGACGAAGATGCAAACGCATCCGTCCGATTTAGCCATTTAAAACTTTATGTTTTAGCGGTTTGTCTTCAGAGACTTAGACTTAGACTTAGATCCTCCCGCGCTCGAGAGCGCATTGGGCGGCAAGCTGTTTCCATTGATCTCTATCCTTGGCGATCATCTCCACCGTGCTCGGGTCGAAGCCCTGTACCTTCAGGTCTTTCTCAAAGGATCGTCTCCACGTCAGTTTGGGTCTGCCTCTCTTTCTGTTTCCTTGTGGTTTCCAATTGAAGGCAATCTTTGGTAGTCTCTGTGCTTCCATTCTCAGTACATGTCCTGCAAACTTGAGCTTCCTTAGCTTAATTGTTTGGCTCATGGGTATGGTATGTGTCCTACGATAGACTTCTGCGTTTGTAATCCGATCTAGGTATGTAATCTTCAGTATCTTTCGCAGGCATCTTTGTTGGAATGCATCCAATTTCTTGGCCATCTTTACTGACATCTTCCACGTCTCACTGGCATACAAGGCTGTGGGGATAACCACTGCTTGCAGTAGTCTGACCTTAAGATTCGTGGATATGGATTTACTTGCCCATATTGATTGTAGTCTTCTGAATGTTGATGCTGCCTTACCGATGCGGGTGGTAATATCTGCATCTACGTTGCCATCGTCAGTTATGACACTTCCAAGGTAGACAAATTTCTGTACCTTCTCAGCAGACGATTGATCTATTGTTATCTGTATGTTTGGTTCTGTGTGCCCAACTTGCATAACCTTTGTTTTTCCTTCGTTTATTTTCAAACCAATCCTTTTAGCGTTTTCTTGTAGGGCTTGCGTCATATCTTGAAGCACTGGTTGAGTGTTTGCCAGTAGGACTATATCGTCTGCAAAGTCTAGATCCGTTAAGTTCTCATTTGTCGTCCATTTTATTCCAAAATTTGTTTTGCACATGGCTATTCTCATTACATAGTCTATGGCGAGGAGGAACAAGAATGGAGATAGTGGGCAACCCTGTCTCACTCCAGTGAGTATTTCAAAGTAATCTGTGGTGCCTGCTTCTACCTTCACACAGCAGCTGGCACCATCATACAAATTTTGGAAGATCTCTACATACATCTCAGGTATACCATAGCTTCACACAATGTCCCACAAGCTTATTCTGTGTATGCTATCAAATGCTTTTTGTCTTCAGAGAAGCCAAAGTTATTTCAAGTAAACAGCAGGTTATAATTTTTTTTCGGTTCTTGGCATAAACCAACACAGACATGTTCCTGTTTTTAGTGTTTTACATGCTTTATATTAGTAGCTGTATTATGATGCGAAGCCACGGAGCTCCCAGGCGGGAGCTGAAACAGCTGCCGTAATCAGAGCGCCCAACCCGGCATGAAAAAGAAAAACACACCGCTGGCTGAAGCCCTGAGCTCGATGGAATGTCCGGCGTAAAACTAACTTGACCGCGGTTTAATGTGACGCAGATGTGTTTATATAGCTCTGCAAACATTGAACGTTGTTGTCTTGCGGTGTTGAGTGTAAAATATTTCCGTGACACAACGCACATGTTACGATGAAAAGTCGGCTAGCTGCTAGCATGCACTCACCAGTGTTGTCCGATCTTGCGACAGGAACAAGCGTCCAGCTCCATGTAAACAATCCATCTTGCGACAGGAACAAGCGTCCAGCTCCATGTAAACAATCCATCTTGCGACAGAAACAAGCGTCCAGCTCCATGTAAACAATCCATAAACAAACGACCCGCTCTTTCAAAACGATGCCAAAACAAACCCAACAGAGTACTCAGTCAGCCCCTCACGCTTGTAGCTGCCTGCAAACTATGAACTGGATTTCCTGAATGTGAGGCGGGTCTTGTTACTCTGGGTTCATGAGACACGCCTCCGTTCAGGAAATCCATTCCATAGTTTGAAGCCAACGTGCATCATGGGTTGGATCGATACGTAAACAAGGCTGGTATCGGTATGTGCCATGAGCATGGTTCCGCTTCTGCTCGGAGGGCGGGCCACAGGGTCCATCTTACACGGGCACGGGCCGTGTGTAGAACCGCCACAGACTTTGGCTTCTCTGAAGACAAACCGCTAAAATATAAAGTTTTAAATGGCTAAATTGGACGGATGCGTTTGCATCTTCGTCCATTGTATCAATGTGCGCAGTTGAGGCGATTCTGTGTGTGACGTCATAATCGCGCGACGGGAAAAACCGTATTTATCATGTAAAAAAAGGCGCTAATTTTAAACAGTTTTTGAGAGGAATTTTAATTAATTTAACATTGTTTTAGCAAAAACGATCAGAGGTCAATCTTAATATATATATATGTTGTGCCATTTTATGAAAAGTTAAAAGATGATGTCAGTGGAGCTTTAAACTTTATTCACACATTCTCTTTGTTAAACCTAAATGCAGATCGTATGAACATTTTTATTGTTTAGTATACAGAAATTATAAAAGACCTTACTCAGACTTGCATGTTAAAATAAAGAACTTCAGCATCCGTATGTCAATCAGCTAAAGAACATTTTTATACATCAAAATATTTATCAGCTTAAACAAGAATGTGTTTGCTGCCAAACTAAATGTAGCGCCCGTACCAAGTAGCTAAAGAGTTAACCAACAGGTTAGATTGAAATGTAGTCGAGGCCATGGGAAGCTGTAGTAGCAGCTTACAGGAGATACAACTTACTGTTTATATTTTATTTAATGGCGATGCCTCCACTTAGCAGGACATTATGAATTTACACCTTGTTTGACCAACTAAGAATTTAATTCTGATAACTTTATGTTTATATTAAATACTCTCCCATGGAACACAATTTTTTTTTTAAAGTAACTGTCAAATAAGACACTAGTGCCTGATTTAAATTTAAGACGCTTTCAGTAAGAAAAAGTAAATAGAATAACTAATTTGCTGCACAAATAAAAATAACTAAAACTTTTCTCAGTACAGGTGGTCCCCGACTTACGAGCGAGTTCCGTTACTACGACTATCTCGTAAGACAAAAATCTCGTAAATCGGGGACTACCTCATTTTTTTTTGTATATACTGCACGAGCCGCCACTGATACACGTACATGTACGGTAATAAACTGTTACCAAGTTAACAAGCACTTCGCCTATCCTACCTATCCTAATTATAAAAAAAAAACACATACATAAAAAAAAAAATAATAATTTCTTACTTTGAGCTGCAGCTTGTCTAGTCTGTTTGCATGTTAGTTCTTGCACGTCCGACCCCTGCAACTTCGTGCAGCTCCGGTCCAAACTGTTTACAGGAAGGACTGTTGGTATGTTAACTCCATACATTTGGAGCCAGAAAAAAAGAGTTTAATAACTTACTGAAAGCCGTTTCTCCGCGGTGTTCTTCCATCCAAACAAGCTGTCCGCATTAGCTGTTGTTGTTAGCTCCGCATTAGCTGCACTCGTTAGCATGTTAGCCCATCCAAAGCTGTCGGGCGGCGTTGTGGGAGCGATCGGCGGCTGCTGCTCCAGGCCTGAGACGTCCACAGAGTTCACAGAGCGTTTCCAGCTAATTCATCCATGTGAGGCAACCCTGATTCATTTCATTTTCATTTCATTTATTTATTTATTTAAGTTAGGACAATGCATATTAATCAACATGACAGCAGTAAGCATCAATGTAAATATGCCGGAGTTAGCACAGTAGCTAATTTGCATCTGTTGTCCTAAGGCAGGTAAGAATAAGAAACGTGTAGCGTGTGAAGAAGGAGAAACAAACTGATCTGCAAACAGTTGCCTTTAATCCTTCGAGCGTCAAAACCAGAAACAGAATGAATGGATTTACACACAAAACACTTCTTCTTCTTCACCTCGCTAAACCTGGGGAGCACCTCGCTGGCTCCTCCTACTGGGTGAGAGAGATGAGGCCACATACCTCACCAACACACCACACAGCCCCCCCCCCGAACACCCAGAAGGGCAAATACAAAACATATCAGTCTCTCACAGGGGGCCTAATCAACCTGCCGAACCGACTGCGTCGACTCGGGGGCGGAGAAACAGCTGGCACCCGTGCAGGAACAACATTTTGTGCCACAGGGGGAGGAACACAGTTGGGGGGAGAAAACGGAAGATGGGGTCGAGCAGGAGGGCGGCCGCGTCTAGGAACCTGAGCCGGCAACACCTCTTCATCAACCAACACATAGGCTGGCTTCAGGCGGTCCACTGTAACCAGCTCTCTACGCCCACCCATGTCTAAAACAAAACTTTTCGCGCCCCTTTCGAGCACCCGAAACGGCCCGTCATACGGAGGCTGAAGGGGCGAACGGTGGGCGTCACGTCGCACAAAAACAAAACGGGCAGACCGGAGTGCTGTGGGCACAAACGCCTGCGGGAAACAATGGTGCACAGGACCCGGAACCAAAAGACTACTCTGCGAATAGGGGTCCACCGCTTCGGGGAACCGCGGAGCGGCAGCGTCTAACAAAAACTCCCCTGGGATTCGTAAAGGCTGACCAAAAACCAACTCGGCTGATGAAGCGTTGAGGTCCTCCTTAGGAGCTGATCGCAACCCAAGCAGCACCCACGGCAAACGCTCCACCCAGCCAACGTCTGTTAGCGCAGCACGTAACGCCGCCTTAAGAGACCGATGGAAACGTTCAACCAACCCGTTAGCCTGAGGGTGGTAGGCGGTAGTGCGATGCACCTGCACCCCCAAGGAGCGCGCCATCTCGGACCAGAGCCCTGAAATAAACTGGGGACCTCTGTCTGAAGTGATGTCCGAGGGCACACCAAAACGGGCAACCCAAGTGGAGAGGAACGCACCAGCCACGTCGGAGGTAGTTGTGGAAGAAAGAGGAACGACCTCCGGCCACCTGGTTGTGCGGTCGACCACTGTAAGCAGGTGTGTGAAACCCCGTGATGGGGGCAGGGGACCAACTAAGTCCACATGCACGTGGTCAAAACGCTTGGCTGGAATGGGAAATGGTTCCAGTGGTGCCTTAGTGTGCCGGTGCACCTTGGCACGCTGACAAGCCACGCAAGCCGCTGCCCAACTCCTCACCTCTCTGCGTAAACCAGGCCACACAAAACGTGCGCTGACTAGTTTCACAGACGCGCGCACACCTGGGTGCGAGAGAGAGTGAACAGAGTCAAAAATGCGGCGGCGCCAACCTGATGGAACCACTGGGCGTGTCCGGCCTGTGGAAACGTCACACAGGATCAAAGGACCGCCCTCTCCCAATTTGACCTCCTCTAGCTTAAGCCCTGAAACGCCGGCACGAAGGGCAGTTATATCAGCGTCTCCCGGTTGGTCAGCGGCCATGGCAGAAAAATCTACCCCGAGGAGCACAGGACAAACGAGCACCCGTGACAGACAGTCTGCCACTGAGTTGGATTTTCCAGCCACATGGCGGACGTCCGTTGTAAACTCTGAAATGGCCGCCAAGTGCCGTTGCTGACGCGCTGACCAGGGCTCCGAAACTTTAGACATTGCAAACGTGAGTGGTTTGTGGTCCACATAAGCCGTAAATGAACGACCCTCCAGCAAAAAACGAAAATGCCGTGTAGCTAAGAATAGCGCCAACAACTCGCGGTCAAAAACGCTGTACTTGCGCTCGCAGTCCCGCAATTTACGGCTGAAAAATGCCAACGGCTGCCATGCGTCGCCAACGCGTTGCTCTACAACGGCCCCCACAGCTATATCCGAAGCATCAGTTGTCAACGCAATCGGGGCCTCTGAATCTGGATGGGCTAGGAGTGCCGCACTAGCTAACGCGGACTTAGCACCATCAAAAGCAGTGATCCGGTCCGGGGTCCAAACCACTGTGTCAGTCGCCTTCCTCGAGCGCAGGGCCTCGTAGAGAGGCTGCAGGAGATGGGCTGCATTGGGAATGAACCTGTTGTAAAAGTTCACCATGCCCAAAAACTCCTGCAACTTTTTAACCACCAGAGGACGTGGGAACTCTGCCACCGCCTGCACCTTGGCAGGCAATGGAACTGCACCCTGCGCGGAAATTCGATGACCTAAAAAATCGATCACCGGTAAACCAAACTGGCACTTAACCGGATTAATGATCAAGCCATGTGCATCCAAGCGCTGAAAAATTTCTTTCAGGTGCAACAGGTGCTCCTCGGTTGACGAGCTGGCCACCAAAATGTCGTCCAGATAGACAAACACAAAATCGAGGCCACGTAACACGGAGTCCATCAGCCTTTGAAAAGTCTGTGCTGCCCCCTTTAGTCCAAACGGCATGCGGAGGAACTCAAAAAGCCCAAAGGGGGTGATTACTGCAGTTTTAGGTACATCGCTGGACTGCACTGGGACTTGATGGTAGCCGCGCACCAGATCCACCTTAGAAAAAATGGAAGCACCCGACAACCGAACAGAAAAGTCCTGAATGTGCGGAATGGGGTAGCGATCAGGCGTCGTCACGTTATTTAAACGGCGAAAATCGCCACATGGGCGCCACGACCCGTCTGCTTTTGGTACCATGTGAAGGGGGGAGGCCCACGGGCTGTTAGAGCGTCTAACAATACCCAACCTCTCCATGGTACCAAACTCCTCTTTAGCGATGGCCAGTTTAACAGCGTCGAGGCGGCGTGCACGTGCGAAAACGGGCGGTCCCGTAGTAGGGATGAAATGCTCGACCCCGTGTTTAGTTTCTGAAGAGGAAAAAGCAGGTGTAGTTAGAGAGGGGAATTCTGCCAACAAACCTTGAAAAACATCTCCTGAAACTAAAACATTAGCATGAGTTAGCGGCCCAGCCCCCCCAGATACACATGGGAAAGTTGCAAAAGTTACAGCGTCAATAAGTCTGCGGTTAGCAACATCTACTAACAGTCCATGAGCACATAAAAAATCTGCACCGATAATAGGAACAGTCACTGAGGCAACAACAAAGTCCCACTCGAACTCACGACCATGGAAAGAAACTGTTGCCCGTCTAGTGCCAAAAGTTCCAATGGGAGAACCGTTAGCAGCAGTTAGCAGTGGGCCACTGCCTCGGCTTGCTAATTCAGGTCCAACAGGGTGGACCAAACTCTTCTGGGAACCAGAGTCAACCAGAAAACGACGTCCTGACAGGGAGTCTGTGACGAAGAGCAGCTCACCTCGCTCGCCAGCGCCCACAGCTGCTACTGAGCGCCGGCTTCCTCGTTTCCCGACACCCATGCACATGGTGGGATGCAACGCTTAGCTTTGTTTGCGAACCTCCGGTGGTAGAAACAAAGGGAGCTCCCCCGCCGAGTTCGCGCGCCAACAGCTGAAACCGCCGCTGGCTCCTCCATCTCCATCTGCTCCGGCTCCACCGATGTACTCTGCACCGTGAACCGTCTGGTAGCCAGCAGGACCCGGTCCGCCTCTTCCGCCAAACCCCGGTAATCACCGGTAGATAAACAAGGGGAATTGGCCAAAGTAGCCCTCACTTGCGACGGAAGCTGGCGCAGGAAAATGTGAGGGAAAAGGAAACCCCCGTCGTCTGAACCAAGTAGCGACAGCATTTTGTCCATCATGTTCACAGCCGTGCCGTCACCCAAACCCGGCAGCGATAGCAGTTTATCAGCCCTCTCAGTTGAAGTCAAAGTGTACCTTCGAAGCAGAAACTCTTTGAGGGCGCCATATTTGCCCACGTGCGGCGGGTCGCGCAGCAGCGGCATGGCTTTGCGGGTTGACTGCATATCCAGAGCCGACACGACCAAGAAGTACCTGGTTTCATCTGCGTTCACGCCTCGGAGGCGAAAGAGTGCCTCGATGTGCTGGAACCACGAAACCGGGTCGCTCTGCCAGAACTCCGGGAGCTTAACACTCGCTGCGGAAACAGAGTCGGCTGGGGTCGGCTGCAACAGCTGGGCCGACGTCGCGGCTGCGGGGTCCGACGAAGAAACAACATCCTCTTCTGATCTTGACATATTTCACGCGGGGTCACCACTGTAGCGTGTGAAGAAGGAGAAACAAACTGATCTGCAAGCAGTTGCCTTTAATCCTTCGAGCGTCAAAACCAGAAACAGAATGAATGGATTAACACACAAAACACTTCTTCTTCTTCACCTCGCTAAAACTGGGGAGCACCTCGCTGGCTCCTCCTACTGGGTGAGAGAGATGAGGCCACATACCTCACCAACACACCACAAACGTCCCATAAAACAAAAGAGCAGAGAAAAATACAAACATCATATAGCTCATAACACAACATAAAATTACAATAAAAATATGATGCCATAAGAAAATAGACAAAGTAATCTACACATGAGTGCACTTCTGATTAGTTTTCAGCCAAAGTTTCAGAGAATTTTTAAAGCTGGAGTAGGTGCCACAGTTCCTGATGGAAACTGGCAGTGTGTTCCATGACTGCGTGCCTCTGATGGACACCACCATTTGGCCAAATTTAGTCCTGCGCCGCTGCACATCACAATCTCCTCTGGTCAGTGCTCTTGTGTTTACTGTACTTGTTTTTTTACTTATAAAATATATTAAAGGAGGAGGAGCAAGTCCATTTAAAACTTTAAAAATCAGGCATGGGATGGGACACATGGTCCTCCAAAGCCGGCTGCCGAGTGCCGAGACTGGAACTAGAGACTGGAACTAAACGTAAAATGGCGGAAGCGGCATTTCCGGTTCCCGCAGGAAGTTGCTCAAATAAGCTTAAAATTATAAAAATAATAATAATGATACTTTATGTATTTATAAAGCCATTTAAAATTACCACAGCTGCAACAAAGTGCTGTACACATGAAATTAAGAACATTTAAACACACACACAAAAAATGCATTTCATATTTTTATTAAATATGATTACCTCGATGATGCCCTCTCCGGGTCTGGGAGGAGGTCCTGCCCCAAGTGGAGGAGTTTAAGTATCTTGGGGTCTTGTTCACGAATGAGGGAAAACTGGAGCGTGAGATCGATAGGCGGATAGGTGCAGCATCCGCAGTGAAGCGGGCGCTGTACCGGTCTGTCGTGGTGAAGAGAGAGCTGAGTCGAAAGGCAAAGCTCTCAATTTACCGATCGATCTACGTTCCCACCCTCATCTATGGTCATGAGCTTTGGGTTGTGACCGAAAGAACGAGATCTCGGATACAAGCGGCTGAAATGAGTTTTCTCCGCAGGGTGTCTGGACTCTCCCTTAGAGATAGGGTGAGAAGCTCAGTCATCCGGGAGGGACTCGGAGTAGAGCCGCTGCTTCTCCACATCGAGAGGAGCCAGTTGAGGTGGCTCGGGCATCTGGTTAGGATGCCTCCTGGACGCCTCCCTGGTGAGGTGTTCCGGGCATGTCCCACCGGGAGGAGACCCAGAGGAAGACCCAGGACACGCTGGAGGGACTATGTTTCTCGGCTGGCCTGGGAACGCCTTGGGATTCCCCCAGAGGAGCTGCTTCAAGTGGCTGGGGAGAGGGAAGTCTGGGCCTCCCTACTTAGGCTGCTACCCCCGCGACCCGACCCCGGATAAGCGGACGAAAATGGATGGATGGATGGATGATTACCTCGTAAATTCGGAAACTCGCAAGTCGATGTGCTCGTAAATCGGGGACTACCTGTACTTTCAATTCTATCGGCTTAACCCAAATATTTGCAATCCATATTACCCCTTAAAGGTGCTATATGTAATTTCTGGAACACGCTGGAACTTAGGAAAATTTTGAACAGAGACACGTTTCTGGTCCCTCCCCCTCAGAGCCATATATGGCTCTGCTCCCTCTTGCTCTCGGTGAAATTCAGCTCTGCTTCCGAATGCTCCGCCTCCACTGCATGTCCTGTCAGCCGCTGCGAAGTTCTGTGTTTATATGTTAATAAAACGTTCTAAAAAATAAAATAAAAACAGGGAGCGCTGGTCCAGCACACCAGAACACCATGAAATCTGCTGAGCCTCGCGCAGCCACGTTGAACCCGAGTTTAATTCGCTCGTGACAAATTCATCCATTTCCTCATAATTTCAGTCATGGATCAGTGGAGGAGGAAGCGATCACTTGACTTTTGGCAAAAAAACAAAAGAAAAGTCCAGATCAGGGATGAAGAAGGGGAATTTAATACATTTGTGTCACATACAAAACAGTTTTGCATCGCTTTGCAATTATTTCAACGAGAACCTGCGCGGCCGCGGGGGCTGTAGGCGGGGGCGTGGGTTAGGAGCGTGAGAAGTGAGAAGCTCTGTTTTTATTGGCTGGTTAAAAACTCTGTTTTTATTGGCTGGTTAACGGCAGGTCACTGTGGCTTTTTAGAAATGCTTTTAGTAACACCTGGGGCCTCATGTATCAACCGTGCGTGCGCACAAAAACATTGCGCACGTCACTTTCCACGCAAAACCCCGTATGTATCAAAACTGAAATGAACGTGAATATCTGCGCATCCACGTACATTTCCACGCCAGCTCCCCTGCTTGCGTACGCACGTTTCTGTGGTTCTTGTTCCTTTGGCGACACTTACAGGTGCTTCTGAGAAACTGAAGCCCCACAGTCTGTGGTTGACTTTAAGAGCGGCTTGAAGACCTTTCTTTTTAACCGAGCATACTCTTCCTCCTCATGATTCTACTTTTGATCTTAGTTGATACTGTTGTTGATTTTAACTGTTTTATTATTTGTTTTATCGACATTTAATTCTGTTGCACTTTGTAGCACTTTGAGATTTTCATTAATGAAAAGTGCGTTATAAATTGAATTCATTATTATTATTATTATTATTATTATTATTATTATTATTATTATTATTATTATTATTATTATTACTATTAACTGTTCATGATGTGAAAATGATTAATATTCCCACCAAACACACGATTAACAAGTACATCCACATGGACGCGCAAAGTTGTGCAAAAAATAAATGTAACAGGAACGGATACATTCAGCCTTACTGGAGGATATAGATAGTGTAACACGCAGAGCATTTATTTATAAACAGATATAATTCTCTGATCTAGGATATGGCTTATCAGCCGTTTTCAGAAATAATCATTTTTCAGTTTGGCACTGCTGCGCACTGGCGCAACACAGGGGCCGCGCATCACGCGTGCACGTGCAGAAACTGGGGTTCCACAGGAGCTTAGAGGGAGCTGGCAGGTCGATCAGGGCTGTGCCAGTCCAGTCCACACAAAGCCGATTCATGTCCAATGGAATGGTCTCATCCATATGATCCCAAAGGCTGAGTTATGGTCGCGCTTTGAGCGCGCGTGCACCCTCGCCGGTGTTACACGGCAGTGGAGGTGTGTCATTATCTGTGTTTATTGTAGATGTCTCCAAAATGACACGTGAAAGTACACCATTTATAACTTGTATGGGAGTAAAAGCTTCACAGACAAACAGATTGCGCACAAGGCTGCAGCGCGCGCTTTGGAGACTCCAACATCACGTCATGTCATGAAAAGTCTCCACTGAGACGCAGAGACTCGTTTCTTCATATCATCTATTAAATAAACGAAGATCTATGTTCTAGCAAACATCCAAGTAAGTTCCTCTGTGTTTACAGTAATTATGGTAATTAACTCGTGCGCAAAGTTAATATTTTCACTCAGAATGAATGAATGAGCCGGTGGCGCACCTGACAGCAGCGTGCGCGCACACGAATACCGGCACACAATCACTCGTTCTTTGCGTGATGAACACAGTTTATTACTATTCTTACTTAGGATGTTTGTCCTCACTCATATTATATTAAATCCATTGTTTTCCTGAATCTAGAAATGATTTCTGATCGCGCAGGGATCAAACAAACATGTCCTTCACACATGCAGGAAGTAATTTGCATCTGTTTAACATATGTAAATGTAGGCGTGTCAGGGGAGGTGTCTCACGTGCGCTCAGTTCCACGTTCATTGTGATGTACAAAAGGAATGTGCGTGGATACCGGTGTACGCACAGCTTGATAAATCTGGATTTTTTTGTGCGTAGACACTTTTCTGGATTTGACCGTACGTCACTTTTCAGTAAGAAATCCATGCAAGTCTTTGATACATGAGGCCCCTGGAGAAGCAAGGGAACTATAGTTTTTTTCAGAGATTACTTTGTCTAACATCAGTCTGTCAGGAGATAGTGACAGAGTGAAGAAATATGTTAAAAAAATATTTTTAGACAACTTACAGACTGCACTACAGAACTGCAGACTGCAGCTTTAATATTTCAAGTAAGGCTTTTCAATCATAAAATTCAACCCCAAAATAACCTGTTGCAGGCCTGAATCGATGCTTTGGTGCGTGGGAGCTAAAAACAAACTGCTCGTTCACTCACTGTGCAAATAAAATAAAAGGCCTGTACATTGGTTTAGTTTTGAACTCACAGATCCTTCAGAGTTGGAGACTGGATCGGGACAGGTAGATGTGGGGATCCCTTTAATATGGCACTGACTGAAGGAAGTAGGCAGGTGTTACACGAACACAGAGATCCTTCCTGGCAGCAACGTGCAACACTCCTCAAACTTTTTATGTTGCATTCAAGGAGCATAGTAAAATTGATCACTGCCTGTTTCAGTCTGTTTAAACTAGATTTTCTTGACCAAATATGAACTGTTTTTAAAATGATACATTTCTAAATGGCAAAAGAGTTTTTATCTTTCATATTTATTCCACTTTTATCACTTACACATTGTTTTCAAAACCAGTGATAGTGCTATGAACATAGTTTAAAGCTGCAATATGTAGTTTTTGGAACACGATGGAACTTAGAAAAATTTTGAACAGAGACACGTTTCTGGTCCCTCCCCCTTGCTCTCGCTGAACTTCAGCTCAGCCTCCATAGCTCCGCCTCCACTGCATGTCCTGTCGCAGCCGCTGCGATATTCTGTGTTTATATGTTAATAAAACGTTCTAAAAAATAAAATAAAAACATGGAGCGCTGGTCCAGCACACCAGAACACCATGAAATCTGCAGAGCCTCGCGCAGCCACGTTGAACCCGAGTTTAATTCGCTCGTGACAAATTCATTCATTTCCTCATCATTTCAGTCATGGAGTCAGCGGAGGAGGAAGCGATCACTTGACTTTTGGCAAAAAAACAAAAGAAAAGTCCAGATCAGGGATGAAGAAGGGGAATTTAATACATTTGTGTCACATACAAAACAGTCCTGCATCGCTTTGCAATCCTTTGAACGAGAATGTGCGCGGATGCGCGCTGGGGCTGGGACAGGTGGGGACGTGGGTTAGGGGCGTGAGAAGCTCTGTTTTTATTGGCTGGTTAACGGCAGGTCACTGTGGGTTTTTAGAAATGCTTTTATTACCACCTGGAGAAGCAAGAAGACTATAGTTTTTTTCAGAGATTACTTGTCTAACATCAGTCTGTCAGGAGATAGTGACAGAGTGAAGAAATATGTTAAAAATATATTTTTAGAAAAGTTACATATAGCAGCTTTAATAGTTAGTTTGTACTTTATAGCACAGTTCAAGCTGGGCTGGACACTGATGGGAAGGATGTACGATTTAATTGAGTGAATTAAAAAAAAAAAACACCAGTTCTTCGATCGGTACACCCAATCTCGAAAGATGGCATAAATCACCATAAATTATAAAAAGTATAAATTATACTTTCAAAATTATCTTCCGTTATATTTAAAAAGTTTTTAATCATAATACAACAAGTTAACGAGTTTAGTTTTACTACGTTAGTACAAATGTTTTTCACTTATAAGCATTGCTTTCACTTGTTTAGAATGATGGCAATGTTCATAAACCAAGTCCAATTTAAAATTAACATTAGCTGCTGAATCTAAAAAAGCTAAGTCTGGTCCTCTGGACATTCAAAAAACAAAAAAAACAAAAACAAAGCAAAAAATTGTAGAAACGTTTCGTCTTTCGCTTAGCTGCTGAATATTTATTCACCGATCGTCTTGCCTGAGAAATCAAATCTACATTGAACGTGTTTGTTTATTAGTTTTATTAACATTTATTTACTTTTTGCACATAAACACAGACATCTTTATCTTTGTCCAGCAGACTGCGCGGGCCTCCAGAACCCTCAGGTGGTTCGACATTTGCGTCTCCAGGCCCACGTTCTGCTCGAAGAGTCAACCCGTGAGCAGCGAGGGAGGTTTGGGGAACTTCTCCTCATCCTCCCTCCCCTGCAGAGTATTGCCTGGCAGATGGTGGAGACGCTCCACTTGGCGCAGCTGCTTGGTGAAGCCAGGATGGACAGCCTTCTGCAGGAGATGCTGTTGGGGGAGGAAACCAAAACAGAGCCACGTACAGGTAGGAAACCTTTAGCTGCAGGAAATTCACAAGAGGGTGGATGAGCTGGTAGAGCTGCCACATCTCAGCGAGCAGGTCATCGGTTCAAATTACGGCCAGGGGCCTTTCTGGTTGGAGTTTACATGTTCTCTCCGTGCATATGTGGTTCCCTTTCAGTTGGTCTCTCGGTGCAACATACTTGCTATGGGAATTGCGCCCCAGCGCAATTACCTGAAGGAATATACTCACGCCTTTACGGCTAGGGGCGTCACCGCCGCGCCAGAGGCCCCGCCCTCTGGGTACTTAAGCGGCCTGCGCCCCTCCATCTTTCTCTTTTTTGCCCTTCACCTCGCTTAACACCTGAACTTCGTGGGACTTCTCTGTTGTCGCATCGCTCGACTGAGGTGAGCTTGCTCCCTACACTGAGTGTACAGAGAAATTTTCCTACGTATTGCTGGGCTGGCGAAAGCTGGTCCAGCTTTTTTCTACTCACCTTCGAAGTTTTCTTCTTTCCGCAGCTTTTCGCTCGACGGCGCTAACTGCGTCACAACCTCCTGCTAGCCATTAGCAGGCTAACCAGCGAAAGCAAGACGACGGAAAAGACGGCTTCAAACAAAAGAAAACTAGGAACAACTTCGACGCTTCTCGCCGGACATGGCTCCCGAGAAGGGAAAACGGAGGACAAGGAGGAGGAAAACCAAGACGACGAGTCCTCGCTCGCGCCCATGCCCCAGCGGATGCGGCTACTCCCTCTCGGCGACGGACACCCACGAGGCCTGTCCTGTCTGCCTAGGGATTCTGCACGCGAGGAAAGCGCTGGAATTCCCCGACTCCTGCTCTCACTGCCGTCGAATGTCGGCAGTAGTGAGGAAACGACGGGCTGACGCGTTGGCCAAATCCATGGCTAGGAACGCGACGCTGAAGGTCGCACGTCGCACTAAAGTGCTCCCTCCTGAACCGGAGCCTGACAACGTGGACCTGGAATGCAGCCGAGTCGGAGAGGACAACATGTCGGACTCCTCAGTTGCCGCCGAGGACTCGACGCCTGAAGTGTCCGACCAAGACGCCGAATATGGTCACAAAGGGGAAACTGCTGATTCCTCCCAGAACCTGGCGCAAATCTTACCGGAACCGGACCTGTCGGTACCTGCCCTGTTCGACCTATGCCACAGGACGGCAGATGCCCTACAGGTCACGTGGCCAGACCCCACGCCTCGCCAACAGGCTACAAGGCTAGCGGGGAGCTACTTCTACGCGAAACAATCGACACAGAAATTACCAATTTTCCCGGACTTCCTCATGGAGCTCAAACGCTCCTGGGCGGAACCCGGAGCTTCCATCATGCTGCCATTATCCCGACTCCTTGACGTCGCGGGAATGGAGACAGCAGGCCTCGCCAACGCACCCCCGATAGAGGAGACTCTGGCGGCTCACTTGGCCCCCACAGTCACGGGGACGAAACCTACGCTACCCAGCAGGGCCTGTCGCGCTTCGGAGAAACAACTCGAGAAGTGCTACAAGGCTCAGGGCCTCGCAGCTCGCGCAATGAATGCATCGACCATGGTGCAAGCATACCTGGCAGAAAAACTCCAACATATCCAGGTAACAAAAGACGAGCAGGACGCGACGGAAGCCATGGAGGAGGCCCGCCGTGCCTCGGACCTCGTGCTCCGCATGATGGGGACAATAGCCATTTCCCAAGGCAAGGCAATGGCGGAAATAGTTGTCGCCCAGCGCCATGGCTAACTCTGTCGGACCTCCCAGAAAACCAGAGGTCCACTTTCCTCCAGCACCCCATCGAGCCGACGGGACTCTTCGGGGGAGCATTGGAACGCGTCCAGGCCAGACTGGAACAAAGACGCACACAGGCAGAAGCCCTCCGCGAGGGGTTGACAAGGAAAAGCTTTGCACCCCAAAGGAAGACACGCGTGGCCCACCACGGAAGAGACCCACTGGTGGCGGCGAAGCCTTCCAGTACCGGCCAAGGACCTCTTCAGTGACCCAATGTGGAAAACAGACTCGAACCTGATGTAACAGGACAATCTGACAATTTTACAGGTTTGCCCGCCCATGTGGTACGGGAACCTGACCTCTTGAGTCCAGTCCCCCCTTGTAAAAGACTACGAGGAGTGACTGGCATGTGTGCACGCACCAAACATGACTCGATCTTTGCATGTGTAAACAAAACAAACATTGTTTCAGACATGTACAAAAATAAAAGTACCAAAGCACAGACTGCCCTGGTTCTTGACTCGAGTCCCATTTTTATAAACAAACCATATGGTCAAACTATGAACCACAGCAATAATAATAATAATAATAATACTTTATTTATAGAGCCCTTTAAAACAACCACAGCTGCAACAAAGTGCTGTACATAAAATCAAGAACATTTAAACACATAAAAATAAAACAGTTGTTAAAACATTAAGATCAATAAAAACAATAAAAACAGTGCAGAACAAAATCAGTCTGTGCTAAAAGCCAGTGAGTAAAAATGTGTTTTTAAAAGAGTTTTAAAACTGGACAGTGAAGGAGCTTGTCTGACGGGAAGAGGGAGATCGTTCCACAGTTTTGGAGCAGCAACAGAAAAAGCTCTGTCCCCTCTGAGCCTCCGTTTGGACCTCGGCACCTCCAGAAGCAGCTGATCAGCTGATCTGAGGCACCGAGCAGGAGAGTATGGGTGAAGCAGCTCAGAGAGGTAGGATGGAGCAAGACCATTTAAACTTTTAAAAACAAATAAAAGAATCTTAAAATGAACTCTAAAATGAACAGGCAGCCAGTGGAGTGAAGCCAGAGTGGGGGTGATGTGCTCCCTCTTATGAACTCCAGTTAGAAGCCGAGCAGCAGCGTTCTGGACCAACTGGAGACGTCTGAGGGAGGACTGGCTGACTCCAAGGTAAAGAGCGTTACAGTAATCCAGCCGAGAGGTGATGAAGGCATGGATTACTGTTTCCAGCTGCTGCTGTGTAAGGATGGACTTTACCTTAGCCAGCTGTCTGAGGTGATAAAAACTGGTCTTGACCACCGCTCCAATCTGGGAATCTAATTTAAAATCACTGTCCATTTTAAAACCCAAGTTAGAAACTGTTTTCTTTACATGTGGTGCCAGAGGGCCCAGATCAACAGGGCAAGGTTCACAAGAGCCACTAGGACCAAACACCATCACTTCTGTTTTCTTTTCATTAAAATTTAAAAAGTTTAAAGACATCCAAGCTTTGATGTCTTCAAGACACAACAGAAGTGGCCTGATTGAGGAGGCATCTTTCTTTTTTAGTGGCATATAGATCTGACTATCATCGGCGTAACAATGAAAAAAGATCCCATGCTTTCTGAGGATTGATCCCAATGGAAGTAGGTAAAGGGAGAAAAGCAGGGGACCTAAAATGGAGCCCTGTGGAACCCCAAAACACAGAGGAGCAGTGGAGGATTCAGAACCAGCTATGTTCACAGACATGGTTCTGTCTGCCAGATAGGACCTAAACCAGCTCAGTGCAGTACCACAGATACCCACTTGGTGCTGTAAACGTGATATTAAAACGTTATGGTCCACTGTGTCAAAGGCAGCGGTTAGGTCGAGCAAGACAAGAACCACATGTTCACCAGAATCATTGGCCATAAGAATATCATTAAAAACTCTGACTAGAGCTGATTCTGTGCTGTGGCGAGTTTTGAAGCCAGACTGAAAAACCTCCATTATGTTGTGCTCGTCCAGAAAACATTTCACCTGTGAATACACAATTTTTTCTAAAATTTTTGAAATAAAAGGCAGCTTGGAGATGGGCCTAAAATTAGCCAAGACAGATTGGTCTAGGCTGGGCTTTTTAAGCAGGGGCTGCACCACCGCATGTTTAAAACTTATTGGCACAACACCTGAGGACAGACTGCTATTGATAACAGCAAGGATCACCTGCCTGATGCTGGAAAAAACCTCTTTTAACAGACGAGGGGGGACAAGGTCACGAGGGGAACCTGATGGCTTAATATGGCCAACCACATCCTCTAAAAGGGTCAGAGTCACTGGTTCAAATCTATCGAACACAGCCAGGCAGGGGACCAAGCAGGAGGGGTCAAAAGCAGGGGCTGAAATAAGGGCCCTTGTGGTAACAACCTTATTTATAAAAAACTGCAGGAAGTCATTACAGAGTTCAGTTGAGGCTTCATGGCAGACAGGTTGTGGGGCCTTCAGGACAGAGTCAATAGTTTCAAAAAGGACACGCAGGTTGTTGTGATTGGACGTGATAATGTCTGACAAGTATTGTTTTTTGGCCTCTTTAACAATGTTCTGGTACTGACGTTGACAGTCCTTTAAAATGTGAAATGAAACCTCCAGTTTATCCTTTTTCCATCTCCGTTCAGCTCTGCGGCACTCCTGTCTGGCTGCAAGAGTTTTTTCATTGAACCAGGGTTCAGATCTGGCTTTAGGTTGCACCAGTTTAAATGGTGCCACAGAGTCCAAAATGGTTTGACAGGAGGCGTCAAACCAGGAGCTCAGCTGATCGGTGTCAGCAGCAGAGTCAGATGGAGCACAGAGCTGTTCAAAGGCAGCAGAGAACTGACAAGCAGTGGAAGGTTTAAAAACTCTACGTCGCTGGGCAGGAACGTAGTTTTTAACTGGAGCACAGGACAAACCAACATCAAATAAAACAGGCCTATGGTCAGAAATAACATTATCATAAAGTTCCAGGTCGGTCACAGACAAGCCGTGAGAGAGAACCAGGTCCAACGTGTGTCCATGTTCATGCGTGGGACCAGCCACCCACTGAACCAGGTTAAAAGAGTCAGTGAGGCTCAGAAAGTCCTTCACCAGTGGTTTCTCTGGACAGCATACATGTATGTTAAAATCCCCAACAATAAGGACTGCATCGTGGTTTATCATTATTCCAGTCAGGAAATCAGAAAAGTCATTCAAAAAATCCTTATTATATTTGGGGGCTCTGTAGATAACAGCGCACAGCACGGGGTGTGAGCGACCCACCTCAAATAAAGTCACCTCAAAGCTGGAGAAAGAAGGTGGTGCAGTGCACTGCTTGCATTTAAAACTGTTTTTATAAACCACTGCTGTTCCTCCTCCACGGCCTGACATCCGAGGGGAGCTCAGATAAGAGCAGCCGTCTGGTAAAAGTTCAACAAAAACACTGGAGTCATCAGCCTCGACCCAGGTCTCTGTGATGCAGAATAAATCCAAATGATGGGAAGTGAAAAAGTCCCGCAGGATGAAGGTTTTGTTTGTTACAGACCTGGCGTTCACCAGGCCAATTCTGGCAGTAACTGCAGCCTGTAATCTGACAGGCGCTAGGACCCAGGGCAGCGTCTTCAGCCGGGGCAGCGTCTTCAGGCTCTGCAGGTTCACTCCGCGCCGGTGGAGACGAGAGAAGCAGGAGCGGTGGGGGCGAACGCCCGCGCCCAGGCCGGTGACAGGTAGCAGGCAGCTGTCAACAGGATCCAGGAAACGCCAAGGCACAGAGAAAGACGGAAATACTCCATTTCTTGATTGAGAAATGGATGTAGAACGGGCCAGGCAGATCTTTAGTTTCACCAGCTGTCCTCCACGTTTACCGCGGTAACGACAGCGTTTCCGCCGGTGGGGCAGCGCAGGTGCCCGGAGGAGATCAGCTGGGACTCCTGACAGGAACGGGGGTAAAGTTTTCTGTCCACCATAATCAAAGGCACTGAGGTTGCCAACAACATTTTGAAAATCCAGGAGGAACTGGCGATTGTACACAAGCACAGACTTAGTGCTGAGCACAAAACAAAGAAATAAAACAATCCAAACCAAGAGCGACAGACGGACAGCCTCAAGCACTGGCGCCATCTTGAATCTTAGATACACGAGTTCTGCCAAAGACGGTCAGATCTCGCGAAATCTTCTGTTTGGCCGACCAGCCTGCTCAGAGGAGTGCAAGAGGGGTCAAAGGTCACCCCTCTGGCACTAAAACACAACGAGCAGCAATTCAACATGCCTTCCAGGCTCAGCGCGCATGCGCAGTCCTGGAAGGCGTGTTTACCAAATGAGTAGGTCATGACAACGATACATCATGGGCTCAAGTTGCAGTTCTCAAAGAGACCGCCCCGCTTCACAGGGGTGCTGCAACCTAAAAATAACCCTAAACGTGCACACGTGCTGAGGGAGGAAGTCTCAACAATGCTACAAAAGGGAGTGATTAGCCTGGTCTCAGGACGCAAGCTACGCTCTGGCCACTACAGCAAATACTTCCTAGTGCCCAAAAAGGATCATTCCCTGAGACCAATTCTGGATCTCAGGACTCTCAACAAGAGGATTAAAACATTTAAGTTCAAGATGCTTACACCGCGGCAAGTCCCCCAGTCGGTAAGACCTGGGGCCTCATGTATCAACCGTGCGTGCGCACAAAAACCTTGCGTACGGCACCATCCACGCAAAACCCCGTATGTATCAAAACTGAACTGAACGTGAATATGTGCGCATCCAAGTACATTTCCACGCCAGCTCCCCTGCTGGCGTACGCACGTTTCTGTGGTTCTTGTTCCTTTGGCGACACTTACAGGTGATTCAGAGAAACTGAAGCCCCACAGTCTGTGGTTGACTTTAAGAGCGGCTTGAAGACCTTTCTTTTCAACCGAGCATACTATACTCCTCATGATTCTACTTTTGATCTTAGCTGATACTGTTGTTGATTTTAATTGTTTTATTATTTGTTTTATTGACATTTAATTATGTTGCACCTTGTAGCACTTTGAGATTTTCATTAATGAAAAGTGCGTTATAAATTGAATTCATTATTATTATTATTATTATTATTATTATTAACTGTTCATGATGTGAAAATGATTAATATTCCCACCAAACACACATGATAACAATTATTACATCCACATGGACGCAAATAAAGGACGCGCAAAGTTGTGCAAAAAATACATTTAACAGGAACGGATTCAGCCTTACTGGAGGATATAATAAATAGTGTAACACGCAGAGCATTTATTTATAAACAGATATAATTTTCTGATCTATGATATGGCTTATCAGCCGTTTTCAGGAATAATCCTTTTTCATTTTGGCACTGCGCTCTGGAGCACAACGCAGGAACCGTGCACAACGCGTGCAGAAGCAGCGATCAAACTGTTCCCGAGCTTTCCAGAGGGCTGGCAGGTCGATCGGGACTGTGCCATTCCAGTCCACACAAAGCCGGATCATATTCAATTGAATGGTCTCATCCATATGATTCCAAAGGCTGTCATGGTCGCGCTTTGGAGCGCGCGCGCACCCTCGCCGGTGTTACACGGCAGTGGAGGTGTTACATAATCTGCGTTTATTGTAGATTTCTCCAAAATGACACGTGAAAGTACACCATATATAACTTGTAGGAGAGCAAAAGATTCACAGACAGACTGCGCACAAAGGCTGTGGTGCGCGCAGCGTTTGGAGACTCCAACATCACGTCATGTCATGAAAACTCCACTGAGGCGCAGAGACTCATTTCTTCATATCATCTATTAAATAAACAAAGATCTATGTTCTACCAAACATCTAAGTTCCTCTGTGTTTACAGTAATTATGGTAATAAACTCGTGCGCAAAGTTAATATTTTCACTCAGAATGAATGGATGAGCCGGTTGCGCACCAAAGCAGGGTGCGCGCACACACAAATACCGACACACAATCACTCGTTCTTTGCGTGATGAACACATTTTATTACTATTCTTACTTAGGATTATTTTCCTCACTCATATTATATTAAATTCATTATTTTCCTGAATCTAGAAATGATTTCTGATCGCGCAGGGATCAAACAAACATGTCCTTCACACATGCAGGAAGTAATTTGCATCTGTTTAACATATGTAAATGAAGGCGTGTCAGGGGAGGTGTCTCACGTGCGCTCAGTTCCACGTTAGTTGTGATGTACAAAAGGAATGTGCGTGGATTCCGGTGTACGCACAGTTTGATACATCTGGATTTTTTTGTGCGTAGACACTTTTCTGGATTTGACCGTACGTCACTTTTCAGTAAGAAATCCACGCAAGTCTTTGTACATGAGGCCCCAGGTCTTGTACAATGAGTGCACATTCAGTCAACCATAATTATTATCTAGTTTAAGCAAGACTGAAATGGACTAAAACTCATTTCCCCTGACATCTTACAGGTTCAAGGCTGAAACACTATTCAAAGCGTACTAATTAGTTTGCAAGGGCTGACTTCTCAAACAGCCCTTTACACTTCACTTTTATTGGAAAGCATTCATGTCAGAATGGCCGAGCGGTCTAAGGCGCTACGTTCAGGTCGTAGTCTCCCCTGGAGGCGTGGGTTCAAATCCCACTTCTGACATACTTTCTTGATTACTACTACTGTCTTTCCCCAGATACTTAACTCCTCTATTTCAAGATCTTGTAGCAAAAAGGTCCAGCTCAGAGCCTGCACAAGCACTTACATTAGTTATTATCTGGATTTAGCATGACTGAAAGGGACTTAAACTAGGTTCCAGCTACATCTTACAGGTGCACAACTGAAACGTTATTCAAAAAGTACCATTTAGTT
>JBBPBX010041100.1:12203-29028 GCA_038048925.1 Garcialebias charrua
TATATATATATATATATATATATATATATATTTATATATATATATATATATAATATATAATATATACAGGTGGTCCCCGACTTACGAGCGCCCTGACCTACGAGCGTCCGACTTTACGAGATTATCATAATTAATAAAAATATGAAATATATATATTTTTTTTGTGTGTTTAAATGTTCTTAATTTCATGTGTACAGCACTTTGTTGCAGCTGTGAATGTTTTAAATGGCTTTATAAATACGTAAAGTATCATTATTATTATTTTTTTTAAATAATTTCATGCTTTTTTGAACAACTTCCTGCGGGAACCAGGAACCGGAAATACCGCCTCCGCCATTTTACATTCATTAGTTCCAGAGTCTCGGCACTCGGCAGCCGGCTTTTGGAGGACTGTTTCTCCCATAAGAGGATGCCTCATACGGATAAATTAACTGGAAACACTCCCTGAACTCTGTGAATGTCTCAGGACTGGAGCAGCAGCCGCGATCGCTCCGCCGATCGCTCCCACCGCACGAGACCAGTAGCTCATGGTATGAGCTAAGGCTAACATGCTAAAGCGGACACCAGAGCTACAGATTCGACAGCCGGCTCTGTGCGATCAGAGGTTCCTGGAGCTCGCCTCGATGTCGGACTGGAAGCAGAAGATATCGGGGGACACCCAGCTAACTTGGAATAACAAAGCCGACAGCCTTTTTGAAGCTGCAGCTAAACTGGACTGCCCGTAACTGCGCAGCGGACTCTGCGGAGCTAATCTAATGCTAACAGGTGCTGCTAATGGCGGCGCTGGCAGACGGCTTTTGGTAAGTTATTAAAACTTATTAAAACTTTTTTTCTGGCTCCAAATGTATGAAGATAGCATACTAACAGTCCTTCCTGTAAAGGGTTTGGACTGCATGATGCTACAGGAAGCCTGGGAGCTCGGACGTAACAGCGGAGGGAGGCAAACAGCTCAGCTCAAAGTAAGAAATTCCATCCATCCATCCATCCATCTTCTTCCGCTTATCCGGGGTCGGGTCGCGGGGGTAGCAGCCTAAGTAGGGAGGCCCAGACTTCCCTCTCCCCAGCCACTTGGAGCAGTTCCTCCGGGGGAATCCCAAGGCGTTCCCAGGCCAGCCGAGAAACATAGTCCCTCCAGCGCGTCCTGGGTCTTCCTCTGGGTCTCCTCCCGGTGGGACATGCCCGGAACACCTCACCAGGGAGGCGTCCAGGAGGCATCCTAACCAGATGCCCGAGCCACCTCAACTGGCTCCTCTCGATGTGGAGAAGCAGCGGCTCTACTCCGAGTCCCTCCCGGATGACTGAGCTTCTCACCCTATCTCTAAGGGAGAGTCCAGCCACCCTGCGGAGAAAACTCATTTCAGCCGCTTGTATCCGAGATCTTGTTCTTTCGGTCATAAAGGTCATTATATTTTTTATTAATATTGTATTTTAAAGTATTTTAAAGTGTTAGGATAGTTGAAATGCTTGGTAACTGTTCATTACCGCACATGTACGTGCTCGTGCGGTATATAAAAAAAGGTAGTCCCGAATTACGAATTTTCGGTTTACGAGCAACTCATAAGTACGGAACTCGCTCGTAAGTCGGGGACTACCTGTATGTATGTGTATATATATATATATATATATATATATATATATATATACATAGACGTAATTTACACGGGGGATGGGGGGGATTTAACCCCCTCAATAATTGGATCCAGTGATATAACCCCCCCCAAAAAAATGGCATCATTCATTTCAAGCTCCCGGATTAACTGGAGGTGCGCGCGCGGCGCGGAGGAGGAGCGCATTTCAGCAGGTGAGAGACTGCTCTCTCTCTCTGCCTTCAAAGCTGCCGTTCGGTTCTCCCCTCCTCCTCCCCCCTCCAGCACTCCCTGCCTCTGTCACTAGCCTCGCGAGAACTGCCCCCTGCAGTAGCCTCGGTGGCAGTTCTCGCGATGTTACTGCTGGCAGCGGGGAACACAAACCCGGAAAAACACAGAGATGGATGAATGTAACGAGAGAGAAGGCGTCCTGCCAAAAAAGTTAAGACTTCGTGTAAATATCTTGAAAAATGGGACAGCGAATTTACTTTCCTAAAGAAGAGTAGGGTGGGGCACAATTACGCGTTTTTTAAGATTTGTAACTGCGACTTTAGTGTCTCTCATGGGGGAAGGAACGATGTCCGTCTGCATGAAAAATCCGTCAAGCACAAAGGTAGGCCTATCAGATTGTGATCACATAACTGGTTTGAAAGAGGCTGATAGGTAGTTATTTTAGATTTCTTGTAAACCTGTCTTAAAATGTAAGGGGTCCTGGACTTTGTTGGGCTAGTGCAGGGGTCTGCAACCTGCGGCTCTGGAGCCAAATGCGGCTCTTTGGTCCCTCAGCAGTGGCTCTTCCAAGCTTTGATCAAAACTAACTTTAAACTGAATTTTATTTGTTCTTATAACAACAAAAAGGGCTAGTTTTAGCAGTTTTTCCTGTCATTTTCTTTGCAAATGTGTGAATACTATAACTAATAGAAGGAGTAAAACACAAGTTAACTTTATTTATTCGAAGTAGGATATTTAATTTTTCCACAATTAAAATAATTTACCTAGACCTGCATAGTTCATTATTTTATTTTTTAATTGGGAAAGATCACATTATTTTTCCTTCTTTATGATAATCTGGTCTTTTTTAGTCTTAAAATGTAAAAATATCAACAAATCATTAGATATTTTCAGCTTTACAATGGCCAGAAAACTACAGGTCAGAAAATTGTCCTCTAACAAACTTAAAGTGGTCTGTGGGCCACCAGTTGAGAATCCCAGTTGTAGCAGGTATTGTGGCTCCGGAAACGTTTAATTTAGTGAACAAAGGGGCAGAAATGGCTCTTTTGATCATAAAGGTTGCAGATCCCTGGGCTAGTGGGATGGCTCGGCGTACCCGTGCTCTTGTCATATTATGGCTGTATTTGAATCATTTGTTGTAATTTTTCCTAGTTAAACTGTAGTGAACCAGGTAAATACACACTCTTTGACAATTGTGAAATTGAGGTATGTTATATAATAAATCTTAAAAATGTAAAATATGTGTTATGGCTGAAAAAAATGCAGAAAAATAGTGAGTTTTTTTCTTACTTGTTGAACCTATGTGGAGCAAAAAAGGAGCAGAATAAATACAGAGAAAACAGGAAAGTTAAGTAAATCACAGTAAAAGCATTACAATATATTTTAACCCTAAAATATCCTGAATCATAAAAAAAGTTATTTATTCGATAAATAAATAGGTAGAGAGCATAACCCCCCCAATGTTAGACCTAAAGTTACGCCCTTGTATATATATATATATATATATATATATATTTGTATAATAATAATGAATTTAATTTATAACGCACTTTTCATTAACGAAAATCTCAAAGTGCTACAAAGTGCAACAAAATCAAAGATCAAATAAAATCAATAATAAAATCAAGTAATCAATGATAATATCAACTAAGATCAAAGGTAAAATCATGTGGAGGCAGAGTAGGCTCGCTTAAAAAGAAAGGTCTTTAAGCCTTGTTTAAAGTCAACCAGTGACTGTGGAGCTCTCAGGTAGTCAGGGAGGGAGTTCCATAGGTGGGGGGCAGCCACACAGAATGCCCGGTCTCCCATGGTCCTTAATTTGGTTCGTGGAATGTGAAGGAGATTACTGTTCTGTGATCGAAGAGACCGGGTGGATGAATATGGAGCAAGAATGTCCTTTAGATAATCTGGTGAAGTTCCATGTAAGCATTGGTGTGTAATGAGAGCAGTTTTGTACTGAATTCTGTAGGTGACAGGAAGCCAATGGAGGTTATGGAGAATGGGTGTAATATGTTCAAATTTACGAGCTCTCAATAAAATCCTTGCTGCACTGTTTTGAATATATTGAAGCTTCTGAAGGTTTTTGCCAGGGATTCCAATAAACAGGGAGTTGCAGTAGTCGAGCCTGGAGGAGACAAAGGCATGGACGAGTTTCTCAGCATCAGAAAAAGTTAGAGATGGGCGAAGTTTGGAGATGTTTCGAAGATGGAAGAAGCAGGTTTTAAACAGATGCTTAATGTGATTTTCAAATGTAAGATGAGAGTCCATTTTTATTCCAAGATTTGTAACAGAGGTGGAGAGGGGGATGTCTTGTCCAGAAAAGGAAATTGTTGTTATAGTTGATGTTTGTACCTGGTGAGGGGTGCCAATCAGTATGGCCTCAGTCTTGGAGCAGTTTAATTGAAGAAAGTTCTGATTCATCCATGCCCTTATTTCCTCCAGGCAGGTAGAGAGGGCAGTGAGTGAAGATGGAGATGACAATGGGGATGATGATGATGCTCCAGTCCTGATGTAAAGCTGTGTATCGTCGGCATAACAGTGAAAAGAAATGTTGAACTGATTAATAATTTGACCCAAAGGCAGCATGTAGAGGGAAAACAGCAGGGGCCCCAGAACTGACCCTGAGGGACACCACAGGAGACACAGACTGTCTGGGATGTGGCATTGCCAAGACTAACACATTCCAACCTATTGGAGAGGAAAGATTTGAACCATTCCAGGACGGTGTCACAGAGACCAACCTCCACATGAAGACGGTGGAGTAGGATACTATGGTCCACAGTGTCGAAAGCTGCAGTGAGGTCAAGGAGGACAAGGATGGAGGGAGAACCAGTGTCAGCAGCCATGAGGACATCATTGGTAACTCTCAGCAATGCAGTCTCAGTACTGTGAGCTGCTCGGAAGCCAGACTGAAACTTCTCATACAGGGAGTGTTGCTGTAGGTGGACCTGCAGCTGAGCAGCAACTGCTTTTTCCAGCACTTTAGACAGAAATGGGAGGTGGGAAATTGGGCGGTAATTAGAAAGAATGTCGGGATCCAAATTAGATTTTTTCAGAAGAGGCCTAATGATGGCAGTTTTTAGAGGCAGTGGAACATGACCAGATTGTAGAGACTTATTTATTATTTGTGTGATTAATGGGCTTATTGCAGAGTGATTGGATTTTATGAGAGACGAGGGGAAGGGATCCAGGGCGCAGGATGAAGGCTTCATTTTCTTGATGATGGTCTCCACCTCACTCTGAACAACTTCATCAAAGCTGCTCAGGGACCCAGAATGCAGACGGGTAGATGGCAAACGAAGATCAGGGAGGCTGTGGAGCTGAGATCTGATAGAGTCAACTTTGTTTTTAAATGATGAAAGGAACAGGTTGCATTTTTGAACAGAGTCCTCATGAGTTTGTTTAATGGGATCAAGCAGATGAGATTGTTAAGATTTCAAAAGGTAACCCAGTTGGTAACGAGACCCAGAACGACACAAGACGAAGAGGTGCAAAAGTAACTGTGTTTATTATTTACAGTGCGAATAACTATTTACAAATGTACATGGGTCCTCTGGATTTCCTGGAAGATGAAAAGTAGACAGTCAGATGGGCTTGACCAGAAAGTCTTTCAGAATAATTGATTTTGTTTGATGTTTTCCTTACGGATGCAAAGAGGAGGATGATTGTTCCAGAGAATCCTTAACTCCTTGAGATGAGTCCCAGAGGGCGAGAGAGACAGGCAAGTGGCTGGAGGGCAAGGCACAATGAGCAGAGAGCTGGAACCAGGAGAATCTTGAAGATCACGAGGACTGAGAACACAACAAGAACAAGGTAATTTTCTCTCAATGTACTCACAAACTGGCTAGAAGCATAAATACCATGTGTAGGCATCAATGCTCCAGCGAAGAGTAGAACTCTACTGCAGCCTTAAGTATAGGTGGAGCTCGTCAGGTGGATGACCGTCAGCTGTGGATGATTAGCAGCCATCTTGGAGCTGCAGCAGATGCCACTCTTACAGAGATATTGTGGAGAAGAGCTGTTTAGAGTTTCCAGGGCAGTTGTTGATGATGTTTGAATAATATTTTGAGCATGCTTCTTTAAGATAATAGGCGTAGGCTTTCTCATGTTCTTTGTATGCCTTCTTATGTACAGAGAGACCAGATGATTTTACACGTCTCTCAATAGCACTGTCAGTTGCCTTCATCTTGCGCAGCTCACCAGTGTACCAAGGGGCTGAACGGGAGAAAGACACCAGTCTTGTTTTCAAGGGAGCATGTAGGTCCAGAAGCTCCTGGAGAGATTGGTTGTAGTAATCCATAGAGTCATTTGCAGAAAAATGATTGACAGCGGTCAGGGAGTGAAGATCAGTGGACAGAACATCAGGTGAAATGTTTTTAAAGTCACGGAACTGGATAGGTCGTTTTGGGTTTGAAGCAGGCGAAGTTGAAGGCACTTTCAGGGAGATGACACTGTAGTCCGAGACACCCAGGTCATATACAGATAAGTTATTAATGAGTACAGTGTCTGCAATCACCAAATCCAGAGTATGCCCCCTGTTGTGCGTTGGGGCGTCAACATGTTGAGTGAGATTGAGAGAGTCCAAAAGAGACTTAAAATCCGTAGCCAGAGGGGAAGAGGAATTGTCCATGTGGATATTTAAATCGCCAAGAAAAAGATTTTTCACAGGGGAGGTGCAGAAAAAAGTGAGGAGGTCATGCATCTCTGAGTTAAATGAAACATGCAGTTTGGGAGGCCTATAAATCAATATAACGTTCATCAGGAGTGGGGCTTTTAAGTTGAAGACCAAACTTTCAAAAGAAGAAAAGTCCTGAGAAGCCAGATGTGACAATTTTAAATTACTGCGGTAGATTACAGCCAGACCACCGCCGCGGCCAGTGCAGCGGGCTCTCTGCAGATAGCTGTATCCAGAGGGACAAGCTTCATTCAGAGAACTGTACACATCTGGTTGATGCCAAGTTTCTGTGAGGCACATGAGGTCCAAGTTCTTCTCCAGAATATGATCATGAATTAGACATGATTTGTTGGATAGTGACTGCACATTGAAAAGTTCTATCTTAATACCAGTTGGAGCAGAAGTTTTTAGAAGAGGTTTAAGCAGACTGAAGTCCACTCCACGTTTTCCTTGCCACTTCGTGCACTGTGGACTACAAGGGACTACAGACGCAGCGTTCTGATGACGTAATCGAGGTGCGACACGTCTTGACCAAACAGAAGGAATCGAGTCAGAGCCAGCTTGCCGAAAGAAAATGTTTTTTTTCTTTGTCAAAAGAAAAGTCCAGATCAGGGATGAAGAAGGGGAATTTAATACATTTGTGTCACATACAAAACAGTCCTGCATCGCTTTGCAATCCTTTGAACGAGAACGTGCGCGGCCGCTGGGGCTGGGACAGGCGGGGGCGTGGGTTAGGGGCGTGAGAAGTGAGAAGCTCTGTTTTTATTGGCTGGTTAAAAACTCTGTTTTTATTGGCTGGTTAACGGCGGGTCACTGTGTGTTTTTACAAATGCTTTTAGAGAAGCAAGGGGACTATAGTTTTTTTCAGAGATTACTTGTCTAACATCAGTCTGTCAGGAGATAGTGACAGAGTGAAGAAATATGTTAAAAATATATTTTTAGAAAACTTACATACTGCAGCTTTACGTAAAAGTTCAACTGAGACACACTTTTACTATAAAGTCGAGCAAACAAATAATTGTTTTAAATGCTTATCTTGTTAAATTTAGAAGAAATGCACAATGAGTCGCCCTCTGTGCGTTCATGTTTCTGCTGATTGGCTTTTGAAAATGCAGCTAATTTGACTGTCAAAGTGCATTTATTAAGGAAAAGTTAGACTGAGACCACCTTTGCTATAATGTCGAGCAAGCAAATAATTGTTTTTAAGTGTTTGTCTTGTTAAATTCTTGTTAAAGTTCTCCTGTGCATGCCCCTGCAGCCGCCATTTGGCAGCCAATTGATTTTTGGCACAACACTGGCCCACATTTCTGGGTTGTCAGCGTAACAAACGCGATGCGTCAGCGATGACGCATAATAGATGCAACATATATGGCAAACCGACATATTTATGGATTTTCCCACCTTATTAGACATACTTTGTATTTGGACTGATGTGACTTATAGGGCGGTGTGACGTTTATGGTGGAATATACAGTATTGTTGTTGGTTGTAGATAGCAGATCCAGGAGATGGACACGAATGACACAAGGAACTTGATGAGGTGAGATCACTATGAAGTGCAGGGAGCAAGTTACTGAGGAGCTGATGCTGCAAGGAGTACAAGGCTAGTTCAGTCTTGGATTACAACCAGATCTCACTAGGGCCAGATCAAGTATCAATGTGGGACACTGTTCCAGCAGTCTGGATGGTCCAGGCAACCCTAAATACAGAGGTTCCTCATCAACAGACCTGGAGACAGCTGAAGATGATAGGCACTGCCCAAGAGTTGTCAGAGAGTGGAAAAATCCAGAATCCCCACAACATGTAATTAATCAGGTTGTACACTCTATGACTTTCTTATCTCGTTTCACTTGATGCCTGTATGTGGTTGGGGATTCAAGACACCCAAGTCTTTATGTTTGTGTTTTCAGACTTGACAATGCTGTATATCACAGACAGATGCACACACTTCACACACTCTGAAAAATTACATGCTTCCTGCAACACCTCTGGTAAAAATAAACTTTTTAGAATATCTCTTCAGAGTCAATATACTAACCATGAGTTTTTATCCTCATGTACATACATTTTTAATACAAAGTATGTACCTATGCAGCATCATGTCCCATGACTTTGTTCAAACAACTTTTGACTAAAATATCATGTCTCATTTGGTGGTCCTCCTCATCCTACTGCTGTGAACCACCAGTGCATACATGTTTTATGTTAGTGGCTTGTTTACAGATGCTTCCTGCACTGTTGGCACTATATGTACGTATCAGGTGGCTCAGGATTTTTATATTTGGGTCTGTTTTCAAAACATGTTAGAGGACAATTTTAAAGGGTGCAACAAATAGATTTTATTTTCCTGTGTGGACTGATTGTAACAATTTTTATGAACATTCTCATTTTACATCTCCAACTGTGGAAATGTTGGGACGTTCTGTAAATGTAAATAAAACAGGATGCAATACCTTGCCAATCTTAAATTCCTATTTTTATTCACAATAGATCATGGCAAAATGTTTGAAGAAAGAAATTATACCATTTATTAGAGAAAATTTAAAATAATTTAAATACTTTTATTTTATTTTATAAAAATAAATAAATAAAAACAGGTAAACTAAAAAAATTTGATGGTGGCCACACAAAAAAGCTAAAACATTAAGTGGTACAAATAAGAAAATGTTAGAAGAGCAAATAATTAGGTTAACGGTCAACATTTCAGTAAGAAAAGGAAGTTTGGTACGAACATCGACATCCTCACTAACTTTCATTGAGTGCCTGCTGACAGGCTGCATCACAGGGTCGTACATGAACTGCACCAGTCAGAAAGCACTACAGAGGGTGGTGCAAACAGCAGAGGACATCACTGGTAACAGTCTCTCAACACCATCCAGGACATCTACCACAGCCGATGTCTGCGTAAACACGCAGCATCATTAAGGACCACACCCACCCAGCACAGGGACTCTTCCATCTACTACCCTCAGGCAGACAATACAGAAGCCTGCCATCACGCATGAAAAGACTCAAAGTATTACCCACAAGCTGTCAGACGACTGAACTCTTGACAACAATACTGAATAATTGACAATAACATTGCCACACTTGTGGCACCTATATGTTTATTACTGCTGCACTGTGTGACATAATCTGTATTTTTGTCTGTTTTATTTTTGTTTTTATTGTCTTTATTCCCTTTTCTGATACTTGTGTTGTCATTCTGCTCCCTGCCATTCTTCAACCACTCTTCAGCCTGTCTCCCCAGCCACATACCAGTTGTCAATCAGTGATCATCCCAGGGGCACTCATTTCTTACTTTACCTCTGTCTTATTTAAACCTCTACTGTTCACCACAAAAAAGTCCACTCATTGTTCTGTTCAGCTACAGACGTCCCGGTCCTCTTCAGTCTGTCGTGTTCCTGGCCGCCTCATGATCTGTGTAAGTTTTGCTGCCATGTCAGCTTTTTGTTTTGCTGTTTAGTAAATTCCTTTTGATTTAATTCCTTTTGATTTAATTGATTTAACACCAGCTACTGGCAAATATGGACATTTCAAGCCTCCTCCACCTCCACCTTTCTTGGCGTCTGTACCAGCGTACCTACAACGCAACGCGACCACGCTGCCACGCAACAAGCGGCGCAGAAGACGCGGAACGAGGGCAGGCGTCCTGGTGAGATTTAAAAAGTATCTCTCGTCTCACAACACGGCGACGGCTGACTTACCTCCTGAATTCAGCGTCTTTGATGTCCGTCGTTCCTTCGCTCGCCGCCACAGATGCCTTGTTGCTATCAATCATGACGCCAGCGATCAGTATCCATCTTGTCCCCCGGTGAGGACTGTGAAGCGAGGCTGCGTTAAACAGAACCTCCGCCCGCTCGCTCGAGCTGAGAGTGACGTAACTGGCTGCGTTCCAACCCGTGCAGCACTGTTTAACGCCAGATCGATCACAAATAAAACTTTTATATTAAGTGATCTGATCTCAACTCATCGTCTGGATCTGTTTTTGATTACTGAAACTTGGCAAAAAGCTGGAGACAACAGCTGCTTCTCTGAGCTTCTCCCAAATGGCTACGCCCAGAGCCATATAAAGTGAGAGTTGCGACACTTCCATAGAGTGCCGTTGTAAGAATGGAATGCGGAAGTCACGTGGGTCATGGAGGGGGCGATTTGTTCCATGTCTGTTTAACAGTCTGACTCTGCCTGCAGTAGCGCTCCGTCGCCGCCAGAGGGCGCAGCTCCACAAGGTTTCCATAGCCGTTGTTTGGAACGATTGACAGCCTATCGGCGACATCAAAGAGTGTCGGAACTCTCTATATATATGGCTCTGGCTACGCCCACCTGAGCGCTCCGCGTGGGGCAGGAAGAGGGGGAGGGCTGGCTGCAGTCTTCAATGAGGCGTTCAAATGCCGTTTGTTGCCTCAGAAAAACTACACCAGTTTTGAAAGCATGCTTTTTGTGCTGGAATCTGCTAAACCTCTTCTGTGCGGCCTCTTTTATAGGCCCCCACAATACAACAAAAACTTTCTCAGTGAGTTTTCTGAACTACTGGCTGACCTACTGCCAAAGTTTGACTCTTGGCTTTTCTGTGGGGACTTCAACGTGCACACCTGCTGCCCAAGTAATCAGCTTGGATGTGAGTTTCAGGACCTCCTGGACTCTTTCAACCTGTCGCAGTCGGTCTCGGGGGCCACACACAGCCAGGGTCATACACTGGATTTAATTATCTCCCACGGCCTTCAAATACCTGCTGTGGAGATCCTGGACACCTGTATTTCAGACCATTTTCCCATATTATTTGAATTTTTCACCTCTCCTGCACCGAAGGCTGTTCTCCCAGCACGTTTCTGCCGCTCCATCACCCCATCCACTCCAAGTCAGTTCACTGATGCCTTTAAGAGCACTGAATTTTGCTCTGCTCTCATCCTGGACCCATCTCTACATCCTGAGGACTTCATCACCTCCTTCCATCACACCTGCACAACGATCTTGGACTCCATCGCTCCTCTCAAACAGGCATCTTCAAAGAACAAACCACCCCCATGGCTCAACGAAACGACGCAAGCTCTTCGACAACGTTGCAGAAAAGCAGAGCGAATATGGAAGCGCGACCGGCTTCATGTATCTCAGGGAATACTGAGAGACTGTCTCTGTGATTATCAAAATGCTGTGAAGCAGGCCAAATCACAGTACCTTTCCAATTTAATCTCCACCAGCTCCAACCGGCCGAAGACGCTTTTCAGCACACTCCAGTCTGTTATCAATCCATCTGTCAATGTTCTGAAAACTGCCACACAGTCTACCTGCGATGACTTTCAGAGCTATTTTGTCAACAAAATAGACTCTATCAGGCAGAACATTGTCAGTCCATCCAACACCATCCAGTCATGTGCATCTGCAATAACCACAGCTGTTTTTGACCAATTTGACCTGGTTTCACTCCCTCACCTCACCAAGGTGGTTCAGCAGATGAAACCAACTAACTGTTCTCTGGACATCATTCCCTCTAAAATGTTCAAACAATCCTTTGATGTAATTGGTCCTTGTGTTTTGTCATTTATTAACAGCTGTCTATCTTCAGGTTTTGTGCCATCTGCTTTCAAACACGCTGTGGTCAGGCCTCTTCTCAAAAAACCAGGCCTAGATCCTACAGCTCTCTCTAATTTCAGACCAGTTTCCCATCTGTCATTTCTATCAAAGGTCCTAGAAAAGATTGTTTTTATTCAACTTCAATCTTTTCTAGAGCTCAACAACCTGTTTGAAAAATTTCAGTCAGGTTTTCGAGCTCGTCACAGCACTGAATCTGCACTGCTCAAAGTACAGAATGACATTCTTCTGTCCCTGGATGCAAAAAACCCTGCACTGCTGGTGATGTTAGACCTCTCAGCAGCTTTTGACACCGTCGACCATCAGGTACTAATCAACCGCTTGTCTCAGCAGGTTGGCCTCCAGGGAGCTGTGCTTGAGTGGTTCAAATCTTACCTGTCTGGGAGAACTTTTTCTGTCATGATAGGCGATCTGTCCTCCTCTTCATCAACCCCTCTGACCTCTGGCGTACCACAGGGATCTATTCTAGGGCCAGTCCTCTTCTCTCTTTACATGCTGCCATTAGGATCAATCATTGCACGTCATAACCTGTCTTTTCACATGTATGCAGACGATTTACAAATCTATCTGCCAGTCACTCCCAACCCCTCACTCAGTTCAAACACTCTTGTCAACTGCTTAAATGACATTAAGCACTGGCTCTCTCAAAACTTCCTCCACCTAAACACAGATAAAACTGAATGCATTTTATTTGGTGCACCTGATGACACCAGCAACATCCTTCCCAGTCCCAGTGTTGGTTTTCCCCTCCCCCACTTCAACCCGGTGGTCAGAAATCTTGGAGTGCAGCTTGACTCCAACTTAAAGTTTGATAAACAGATCAGTTCTGTTGTCAAGACCAGCTTTTTCCAGCTCCGTCTGCTCTCCAAAGTCAAGTCATTTCTCAGCCGTGGTGATCTGGAGAAGGCCATCCATGCCTTTGTGACCTCCAGACTTGATTATTGTAATGCTTTGTATGTTGGTATTAATCAATCCTCCATCTCCCGTTTACAGCTTGTACAGAACTCTGCCGCGCGCTTTTTGACCAACACACGAAAATATGAACACATCACTCCTGTCCTGTCCTCTCTACACTGGCTCCCGGTTCAGTTCAGGATACAGTTCAAGCTGCTCCTGTTTGTTTTCAAAGCTCTGAATGGACTTGCTCCTCTGTACATCTCAGAACTTTTGAAAGCCCATCAGCCCGGCAGAGCTTTACGATCTGCCAGTCAACACCTGCTGGAGGTGCCTCGCTCAAGGTACAAACAATGGGGAGACCGGTCATTTTCTGTTGCCGGCCCAAAAGCCTGGAACAGCCTCCCCCTTGAGCTGCGTGCCACCTCTGATCTGACTCTGTTCAAAACCAGACTGAAGACCCACTTGTTCAAAAAAGCTTTCAGTGTGTAACTTTTATTACTTTTGGTATTTTAGTATGTAGCATTTTTTATTTCCATTGCCTTCTTTTATTGCTGTTGTTTCTTATTCTATTTTCATTGATTTATTGTTCCAGTTTATTCATCTTTTTATCCTGTTAAGCACCTTGGTCAATGCAAGGCATTGTAGGAAGGTGCTATACAAATAAAGTTTATTATTATTATTATTATTAATTCCTGCTTCCTGCCTGCCTGCACTTGGGTCTAAATAACGAGGTTCGCAATAAAGTGGCTGTATCATGTATGTCACTCCCTTACCATCATAGTTCAGTTCAGCTCCCCGGGCGCTTTCTGGCTGCTCACTGCACCACCTGGTGGTGGTTGGGTTAAATGCAGAGATGAATTTCGTCTGTGTATGGGAAACATACACAGATGACAGACAAAGACATTATTATTATTATTATTATTATTATTATTATTATCTCAATGTTCCCTGTGCAATAACCTGCCACACAACCCTTAAATGTTATGTGCATTACTGTATATATCATGTGCATTTAAGCTAATATTACTATAAATACTCATTCATACCAACTCGTCCCACTTGCACCATTTATATGCTACCATGCTGTTGTTACTATTTTTCTTTTGGCTTTGCAAATATATTTATTTTTCACTTTTTGGTACTTTTATTTTGTACCTTTTATTGCATGCTTTAGTGTTGTTGTTGTTGTTGTTGTTGTTGTTGTTGTTGTTAGCCAGTCTGAATGGTTCTTCTCATCCTGAACATTTCATTGCATCGTTGACCATGTGTTAAGCTGCATATGATAAGAAGAAGACTGGGTGTAAAAAGAGCATTTGGAGAGGCTGACTCTCGGAAGTAAAGATAGCCAGAGATTCACTAGTTGAAAATTTTTTTTTAAATGGTGGAGCGATTAAACATTCCACTTTGGACAAAGATAATTTGTAATCAAATCGTAGTTTACTAACATGGAAAATATATGCTGGAGATGGTAAAAAGGTAGGTAAGTTTATTTACATTGGATAGGGACAACCAAGGACTGGAGGATCTGTGGAGGACAGCGAGAGGTGAGTTCAGGTAAATCAAAGTAGATTGTTCAGTGAGCAGAGAATCATTTCTTGTTGTGTCTTTGTTTACAGGCTTACGAAGTGACAGAACTTGGCGTTCTGTACTCGGGGATGATTTCCAGGTCAGGTTGAGGTCCAGATGCTGAGAGTGTGAAGGTAGGCAAGCTGCCTGAGGAGATTCAGACTGTTTCATACAGGTGAGGCTGCGTTCCAAGCATGTGGAGACTCTCAAAAGAGGATGTTGAACAGGTAATGTCAAAGAGCCAGTGAGGAAACTGTGAATAACGGCAAGACAAGCTCATTATTATTTCTTAGGAACAATGGCCCTCATTCACGAACCGTTCGTACGCACATATTTGTTCTTAAACTGTGCGTACGAGTGATTTAGGATCATTTGTGGCATTCAAGAATGTTTTCGTATCCTACGATTTTTTTCAGATACGAACAAAATTTACGAGTGGTCCAGACCTGTCGTATATTTTAGGAGCGTCAGTCTGCTGTCATCCAGACGGAATTTCTCCACTAATAACTTCATATTTCGTTATTTAGAAAATATTTAGAGTTTAAAAAAGTCACGCACCACAATTGGTCTTGACAATAGGTTCTGTTTGAAGTCGAATTATATTTTTAAATGTAATAATGACTAACGGATTAAAGTATTTAAATTAAAATCAATTTGTTATCAATGCCGTTTTCTAACACTACAATATTAATATGAAGATCTCAAACTAAAACCAACTTAAATTATGAATTAATTTAAGTTTAATTTGTCTCGGTAACGCAGACTTCGGTAACGCAGACTTTAGGTTGACCTCCTCCTGTGCAGTCATAGCTGTCAAATAGCTCAATCAGTAAAGCGTTGCGTCGCAGTGCAGAACTTTATGGGTTCGAGTCCCACATGGGACAACGTTTTTTTTTCTCCTTTTAATTCATTCCAGATTTAAAAAACACAAGAAAACTATTTACAATACAACAAGAAATGAAGCATAAAGTCTTTTTAATCTGGAATGAATAAATAATCTAAAGAAGGAAGGAAAAAAAATAGGCATACCTTGTGGGATTCGAACCCACAAAATCTTGATAACAGTGCAACGTTTTAACCAGGTAGCCACCAGCACACATATATATTTCAAGGTCCACATTTCTTATAAACAAACATTCTTTGGCATTAGTTGGTCATTTATTCCCATGAGTGACGCTGCTAATAAGGACAGATTTACTTTTCTCGATCAAGGAGAACAGAACTTCAATCTCCGCACCGGTACGTATGCATATTCTTGTATATATACATATATGTAGTAATATAATACTAGTCAGTTTTGCTGATTAGTACAATATTCCAGATGAAAGATTTGAGTAGATTTTATCTGACCCAAACTTACCATCAATTAAACGAGTTCTCTCTTTTTCAGCTTAATATCAATAATTCTATACTTTGACCAGATGTAATTCACAGGAAACGTTAAACTTATGTTGGAACAGCAGGACTGGTCCATTTATTTAACATAATCAATAAATTACATCAACATTTGTACATGATTGGATCGATCATTTTTCCTATAATTAACTTCAGCATAGATGAAACATAGGAACAACAGAACAAGTAAAGGATGATATTTTACTCATTTCAATTCTGTAGGTACATTAACTTAGTTTCTGGCTTAGGAAGATAAAGGTTTAGGAGGAGAAAAATGGAGGAAGAAAAGTTAAGAGTCAGGGAGTTATCTTGATGTGTTTAACCAGAAGCATGGCAGCTCTCCGGCTGAACTCGGCTACACGTTGGTACCCTTGGCAAAGCATTTGACGACTTTTACCTCGTGAAGATGGTCAGTCTCCCTCGGTCCAGTTTGGTCAGTTCGTTTACCGTTCTCAGCGTCTCCAGACGTGCGCCTTGACTCGAACCGAAAGTAACAGCAGCTCCTGGTGTTGTTGTTCAAGATAAGACGTTCCGTAAAGGAATGTCAATAAAGTGAAGCTTTTCACAGCTTGAAATAGATTTATAACTTGGCATGTTATAAATCTTTTAACTGAATGACGTGGTCATTAGCGTGTTGACCAGACGATCATCAGTTCTTTGGGGAGCCTCATCAGGGCATTGAGGTCCTCAGCAAACTCCAAGGAAAACAGGAAGTCAGAGCTCTTTTAAGGCTAACTTGACCTAGAAAGACGTAGCTCTTTCTGATTCGGTCTGTTAGGCCAGGAGCCACTGAGAGGAGGCATAAGTTAGATTAAAAATGTCAGAAAGGATAAGAAAGTTAGTTTAAGACGCCAGTCTCATGATACAGCAGATTTAGAACTTTCTT
>JBBPBX010041101.1:0-22261 GCA_038048925.1 Garcialebias charrua
ACATCATTTCTCATTGTAGAGGGAATAATGAGTCTTTGTCCCTTTAGCAGTAGGCCATCTTGAACTGTAATGAAGGATCGTTCAGCCCAGTATGACTTTAGTGCTGGTTCTTTATTGATGCTTGTGGGCCAGCCTTCTTCGCACAGCTGCATCACGCGCGCACACACACTGTCCCTCTGCAGCTGCTCCTTCAGTTCTTCCAAATAGGCAGTACTCGCAGGTAGATTGCTCATTACCATATCTATGTAGATGTTTGTGTCCTCAAACAGCTCTTTTTCTGTGGGTGTTACACCTCTTTCAACTGGTGCACGTGACAGCGTATCTGCTGTCCACAGACATTTCCCTGCCACATGTGCTATAGAGTAGGAATAGCGCATGAGACGCATTCTGAAACATTGGATTCGAGGAGATAGGGAATCCAGTGATTGCGACCCCAGGAGACTTAAAAGAGGCTTGTGATCCGTCTCCAGTTGAAAATGTTTCCCAATCAGGAAGTTTTGGAACCTCTCGCAGGCCCAGGTCAGACCCAGTGCCTCCTTCTCCACTTGTGCATATCTTTGCTCCGTTGGTGTGAGAGACCGCGATATATAAGCTATCGGCTTCCACTCCTCACCCCATCTTTGAAGCAGCACTCCTCCTAGCCCGTATGATGATGCATCTGCTGAGACTTTGCAGTCCCTATTAGAATCATACATAGCTAGAACTGGTGGTGATGACAGTGCCTCCTTCAGATCTCGAAAAGCTTTTGCCTGCTCGATGCCCCACATCCAGCAGTTCTTTTTCGACAGGAGATCACGTAAGGGTTTGTCTCTCTCCGCCAGCTGTGGAATAAACTTGCCCATCTGGTTTACCATCCCCAGAAAGGATCGTACTTCACTCACTGTTGTCGGCTCTTTCATCTTCTTCACAGCTTCAGTCTTGCCTGGATCTGGGCTGATGCCGTTGGCGGAGACCACATGACCTAGGAAACTTACAACAGTCTTAGACAGATCACATTTGTCCATGTTCAACGTGATACCTGCCTTCTGGATTTTCTGTAGAACTGCATGCAGGCGAGTGTCGTGCTCCTCTTGAGTACATCCCCACACCAGCACATCATCGATGTGGCACACCACTCCTTCGAGCCCTTCTGTGACTTCAGTCACCATCCTGTTCTGAAAATGCTCAGGAGCTGATGCTATGCCAAAAGGTAAACGTTTGAAGAAAAAACGTCCAAAAGGCGTGATGAATGTTGTTAGTTTTGCTGAATCTTCTGTTAGGGGAATTTGCCAAAACCCCATATTAGCATCCAGCTTACTGAAAATTTTGGCTCCTGCCAGCTTTCCAAGTGTTTCCTCCACTGATGGCAGGATGAATTTCTCTCGACGCACTGACTCGTTCAGTTTGGTTAGATCCACACATATTCGCACGGCCCCTGTCTTTTTAGGCACCACCACGATGCCAGCGCACCAGTCCGTTGGCTCCTCAATTCTACATATCACACCGAGGCTTTCCATGCGGGACAGTTCCTGTCTGACTTTGTCCGTCAATGGCAATGGGATCCTCCTTGGTGTTTTTAGTGAGAACGGTTCTGCCCCTGGTTTTAGCTTTATGGCATATGGCTGGTGTACCTCTCCAAGTCCACTGCATAGTTCTGGGTAGGTTTGTTTTAGTGACTCTATGTCCACACTGTCTAGGCGTGCAACTAGCCCCAGCCTACAGCTCACAGATCTTCCCAACAATGCAGTGTGCAGGTGGCGAACAATGTACACATCCTCCATCTCTTCTTTTCCACCTCTCTTAAGCAGCAGCCTGGCAACGCCCACAACATCAAGTGGACTCCTACCTGGCCCCAAAAGTGGTTTAGAAGCTTTTCTGAGCATGGGTGGACTGTCTTTAAATATGTTCTGAAACACGACGTGCGGCAGAACAGTGACATCGGCACCTGTGTCGATTTTAAATGTCACACTTTCGTCGAGAATGTTAATTTTCACCAACCAAGGATCACCATCTGTTGTGATGCTGCCAAGGAAAATGGCGTCTTCATCCTCTTCTTCCACCTCATGTACTGACTTGGGTGTCCTGCACACACGGCTATAATGCCCTTTCCTGCCACATGTGTGACATTTGCTTTCGTTTGCAGGACAGTCACGTTTAGGATGTGATGGAGATTTGCCACATTTCAAACACTGTGACTGTGAAGCTTTTCCCTTGCTGTTTTGTTCTTTGACATGCTGAGGTTTATTTTGAGCAAACTTGCTATTTTTGTGCTCTCTGACTCTGTCCACAAACTTAGCATCGCTAGCCTGTGCTATGGAGTGACCTTGCAGCGAAGCTTGCTGTTTTTTCACTTCCTCGCTTTGACGTGCCATCCTCACTGCTTTATCTAACGTAAGTTCTGCGTCCAGCTGCATGCGTTCAGAGAGCCCTTTGTCCAATAGTCCAACAACAAGTCTGTCTCTGATTAGCTCGTCGTGTAACACCCCATAGTTACAGTGTTCAGCTAACGCATATAGCACAGTCACAAACGAATCCACAGACTCTCCCTCTTTTTGTTTCCGCATGTTGAACTTAGCACGCTCATAAATTACGTTTTTCTTTACAATGAAGAATCTTTGAAAGCTGTCACGTACCCCTTTGTAGGTGTTTCTATCAGCAGCCGTCAGTGTTAGCCCACGCAAGATGTCGTCCGCCTCGTCACCCATGCAGTAGATCAGCGTGTTTATCTGATTCTCTTCTGAACTTGCATTTAGGTTACTTGCCAGGCGAAATCTTTCAAATCTTCTGATCCATTTGTCCCACTCTTGCGGTTTTGAAAAGTCGAAGGACTCCGGCGGCTGGATGTTGAACGTAGCACATGGTCCTGGGCCCACTGCGCCTCTTTGCAGTGCCGCTGCTGTCGGCTGCCCCGTCCCGCTGCTCGTGTTTTCTCCGTCGCTCATTTCGTCCTCTTTTTTGTCTTGCAGGCGTACAAACTGACAGGCTTCTCTCCACGTAGCTACAGGACTTCTGACACCATGTCGTGTTATTAAATTATACACGTGAGTCCGGCTGCTAGCTTAACGTGGCTTTATTCCTCAACACCATGAAACGAAACCTAACACGTTCATGTCCCTGTCAGATGACGTCACAGTCGTGCGTCCCTGTATTAAACATACAGTTACACCACACGTTTCTACAATTTTTTTGCTTTGTTTTGTTTTGTTTTTTGAATGTCCAGAGGACCAGACTTAGCATTTTTAGGGCCAGTTTACACGGCGCGTATTTTGAGTGTAACCGCTACTTTCTCTTTGCGACTTTGCTTATCGCCTACACGACGCTGCTGGCCCCCCTCGATGACTCCGATGGTTTTTGAACCCAGCTCTCAAAGTGGAACTTTTTCGCTGACCCCCCGTTGATAATGTAAACATCTCCCGTGGAGCTTTTGTTTGAACACATGCACGCAGCACGCACGCGCAGACAGCCGGCATTTTAACAATGGCGGTGGACTGGACAGTGGACACACGCACCACTTTCTGAACTATAGCTGATGGAATATATTTTGATTCTCATATTTAATTATTCTACACCTTACCTGCATCTGTGTTGGAAGAGAGCCAGCTGCCTGGATCCAGTTGTCTGTTAACGAGGCAGTCGGACATTTCACGTGTCACGCTGCACTATAACATACTAAATGTGCTATATATTAACAGTTTAACAATAATAAACAGTATTTATGTTAGCGTGGGAGATATTTACATTTATCTGAGCTAAATGAAGCTATCTGGACTCGTTACGTCATGCCTAACATGCTGCTGAAAATGAAGACACCAGGTTGATTTTTAATTTATTTATTTATCCAACACCACAAACTCATGTCACAAACACTGAGAATTAAATTGAACACTTTTAAAAACACGTTAACCGAACTTTAATGAACTGGACTCTGTTGTTTTCATCCTGGTGGAAACTGGACCCACATCCGAACCGCCGGTCCGCTTCGTGGAACAGCTTCGACCTCGCAGGAAAAAAATAAAAATAAAACCTCAGTTGGTTGTTCTGTGATCGAACTAAACACAAGGAAACATTATTAAGAACATGGTTTACCTTGTAGCGCTGCTGTAAATCAGCTGATTCTCACGGACTAAAGTCAGACATGTTGACGCGGTTCCGGTCCAGTCAGCAACTGGTGTGCAGCTTGCTAGATGAAGCGGCCCCACTTGGTGTCAAATCTGTTGACTCTTATCCAAATTCCAGCTTTAACTTGTTGTTAACTTGTTGACAACAACTTGTAGTAGCTGAACTTTTAGCCAGAGAGGAAAACAGGCTGCCTCGTCTGCTCTGTTTACATCAGGCAGCAGTGGCACGCATGCGCAGTAGTGAAGGTTCCAAAAATCACAGCGCCATCTAATGGCCCAGCATGGTAACTACAGTAAATTCATGAGTACGGGGGGTGGGGGAGAGAGTCGTATCCACAGAATTCGCCCATGTCAACGCAAAACTTTCAACCTAATTAACATACCCAAAAGTTGCGTTTCCCCCACACAGTGTCCGTGTAAACAGGGCCTTAGAATTTCCTGAAATGTTTGGGGTCCACCCCCCCGGCTCCTCGCTGCTCCTGGTGGTGGAAAAAATGTCTCCCTCCACTCTTCCAGGATCCATCACTCTGCGCTGCCTCGAACAAGCAAAACCTAAAACCTCCCTCTGTTCTTTTTCACAGTGTAACTCCTGCTTAAATATCTTGTGCTAAAACATTAAGATTTACATTCACTGTTCAATTCAAACACAGAGTTAAACAGAAAGTTCCAGGCCTTCATCGACGTGTTTCTGTTCATGTTGTTTCATTTGTTTAAGATGATACTTTGTGGTTTGGTTATATTTGTTGTAACTGCCACAGTTTACAGTATTTTGTTTGTTTCACATTCATATGGGCTTGTACCGTTTGTTTTATTATATGTAGTTTTACTTGTCACCTGTAGTTGGCGCTGTGTTCAGGTGTGAAAGGTTACGCTGTATTCAGGTGAAAGTACAGATACAGAAGATGTGTGTCAGCTAGTAAGCACGGACTTTTAAGTTGAAGAAAAGAGTTCAAAGAAGCTGAAACTGAAGAAACAAGCCTAATTCCTTTTAGTAGCACACAGCCAATGAGGTATGTTTGTTTAATTTCTGTATTTTGTTTTACTTAGAGTGTACTGTACAAGCATTTGATATGGATATTTGTTCTGAGTTGTTTTACTTTGTGTATCTTCTTTAGTTTTCATGTACCGAATCTCAATAAATACATCAGTTTGAGGAAACCACTTGTGTCTGGGCATGCTTGAAAGGATTATTTGTTGTTGTTGTTTTGGTGTGCCATATGAATGGTGAGCATGCACATGATCTGTTCTAGCTGATGTTTAATGTTAATAAAGTTTACTTGCTGAGAGTTCGGGGTGACTCAGGGCTGCATTCACACATTCTACACCTCTTTACAATTCAGCTGTTTTTTCGCTACTTTTCCTTTTGATTGTCCTTTTGGTTGCCATTTTATTTTAACTTGTTTAAAAATATGTTTAAATTTGTACACGTCTTTTATGATTGTCTACTGTTGGCTTTGTTTTCCACTGTTGTCATTGATCACATCGTTTAAAAAAATTCAGGTCTCTCTTGGAAACGAGTCCCTGAGGCTGAGTGGGATTAACCTGTACAGTATAAATAAAGGTTGAATTAATTTAAACCTGAATTTATCATTTTATTCACCTCTGCTGCCATGTTTAGTACGGTACTTCTTCATGTGAAAGAAACCATTTGAAGTGGTTAACAACTCATAAATATTACGTTTATGACTGAGCTCATATTTCTTCACATCTTGTATGCGTGATGTACAACAGAATTATTATCTCAGCTTGGTTTCTGCACTGTGACTAAACATCCTGCTGGTCTCAGAACTGCACACAGATCAAAGGGGCTTTTTGCTGACTGTTGTGATTTGTGTACAATTGGTCATTTTAAAAGACATGATACTGTAAATATAGACATATGAAACACCTACATCAGGAAAGACCATGTTTAATCATTTCCAAGCAGATCTGATGTAACCTACAGGCTACTCATCCCACCACATTTACCCTGTCCACATATCTACAGTACTTGTAATATCGAAGCACAAACTTGTAAATCCGTTGCTTCATATTCATATGGGGATATATTCATATGGGGATATTCATATGGGGAGTGGTGGCGCAGTGGTTAGAGATGGTGGACCTGTGATTGGAAGATCACCGGTTCAAGCCCCGGTTCCGACAACATCAAAAAATATGGGTGGAAAAAGGTGAAACACACACACCTGCCTCCACCCTCATTCACCCCACTTCTGTGCCCCTGAGCAAGGCCCTTAACCCCACCATCTGCTCCCTAACAGGTCTCTCTTGAAAATGAGTTCTCGTGGCTCAATGAGACTACCTGGATAAATAAAGGGTAAATGGAAAAAAATACTCTGATGCATGCTCAATAATCCAGGTAGAAAAATCTAAAAAAGCTAAGTCTGGTCTTCTGGACATTCAACATGTCAACATGTAAATGGAAAAAATATATATATTGTTATCAAGTCTGTCTTTACACTGTGTGTTTGTTAGTCATGTGTCTTAGAAGATGTTCTGCTAAAATGTTTATTTACAGATGCAAGCACATTCCCAAATGATGAAAAAGGAAGTGGCTTGGTACTTTTACATGACTCACTAGGAGCCTTGAAAAAAGTGTAGACACAAACTCTTTAAATACCCTTCAGGGGTTCAGAACCTCAGAGACTGTCTGGACCAACTCGAGTCAACAATGATGAAAGCTCTACTGCTTCTGCTGGTGATGGTCCCTCTGTCCTCGGCTTTGCCTCTGCCGTCGAATGACAACCACAGCTGGCTTTTAGCAGAGGTCTGGTCCTCCATCTTAGCTCACTTTAGTTTCCATAGTTTAGGATGTGCAGTGTCAATTTAAAGATGTATACATGCATAGTGTAAGTTTTAGGATGCACTGTGTTAAGTTTTATCATGTGCAGGGTACATTTTAGGATGTACATTGCAAGTTTTTGGATGTGCAGTGTCAATTTTAGGATGCATAGATGTGAGGTGTAGGTTTTAGCATGTGCAGTGTGAGTTTCAGGGTGTGCAATGTAAGTTTTGAGACCTGTGGTGTAAGTTTTAGGATGTTCTGTGTAAGTTTTGGGATGTTCGGTGTATGTTTTGGGTTGTGCGGGTAAGTTTTGGGATCTGTGGTGTAAGTTTTAAGATGTGCAGTGTCAATATTACGATGTATATACATGTGCAATGTATGTTTTTGGAAGTACAGTATAAGTTTTAGGATGTGAGTGTCAAATTTAGAATGTATACGGTAGATGTGCAGTGTAAGTTTTAGCATGTGCAGTGTAAGTTTTGGGATGTGCAGTGTAAGTTTTTGGATGTGCAATGTCAGTTTTAGGATGTGCAGTGTAAGTTTTAGGATGTGCAGTGTAAGTTTTAGGATGTGCAGTGTAAGTTTTAGGATGTGCAGTGTAAGTTTTAGGATGTGCAGTGTAAGTTTTGGGATGTGCAGTGTAAGTTTTAGGATGTGCAGTGTAAGTTTTAGGATGTGCAGTATAAGTTTTAGCATGTGCAGTATAAGTTTTGGGATGTGCATGTAAGTTTTGGGATCTGTGGTGTAGGTTTTGCAAAGTGCAGTGTCAATTTTACGATGTAAAGACGTGCAATGTATATTTTTGGAAGTACAGTGTAAGTTTTAGGATGTGCAGTGTAAGTTTTAGGATGCGAGTGTCAAATTTAGGATGTATAGATGTGCAGTGTAATTTTTAGGATGTGCAGTGTAAGTTTTATGATGTGCAGTGTAAGTTTTAGGATGTGCAGTGTAAGTTTTAGGATGCGAGTGTCAAATTTAGGATGTATAGATGTGCAGTGTAATTTTTAGGATGTGCAGTGTAAGTTTTAGGATGTGCAGTGTAAGGTTTAGGATGTGTGGTGTAAGTTTTAGGATGCGAGTGTCAAATTTAGGATGTATAGATGTGCAGTGTAATTTTTAGGATGTGCAGTGTAAGTTTTAGGATGTGCAGTGTAAGTTTTAGGATGTGCAGTGTAAGTTTTAGGATGTGCAGTGTAAGTTTTAGGATGTGCAGTGTAAGTTTTAGGATGTGCAGTGTAAGTTTTGGGATGTGCAGTGTAAGTTTTAGGATGTGCAGTGTAAGTTTTAGGATGTGCAGTGTAAGTTTTAGGATGTGCAGTGTAAGTTTTAGGATGTGCAGTGTAAGTTTTAGGATGTGCAGTGTAAGTTTTAGGATGTGCAGTGTAAGTTTTAGGATGTGCAGTGTAAGTTTTAGGATGTGCAGTGTAAGTTTTAGGATGTGCAGTGTAAGTTTTAGGATGTGCAGTGTAAGTTTTAGGATGTGCAGTGTAAGTTTTAGGATGTGCAGTGTAAGTTTTAGGATGTGCAGTGTAAGTTTTAGGATGTGCAGTGTAAGTTTTAGGATGTGCAGTGTAAGTTTTAGGATGTGCAGTGTAAGTTTTAGGATGTGCAGTGTAAGTTTTAGGATGTGCAGTGTAAGTTTTAGGATGTGCAGTGTAAGTTTTAGGATGTGCAGTGTAAGTTTTAGGATGTGCAGTGTAAGTTTTAGGATGTGCAGTGTAAGTTTTAGGATGTGCAGTGTAAGTTTTAGGATGTGCAGTGTAAGTTTTAGGATGTGCAGTGTAAGTTTTAGGATGTGCAGTGTAAGTTTTAGGATGTGCAGTGTAAGTTTTAGGATGTGCAGTGTAAGTTTTAGGATGTGCAGTGTAAGTTTTAGGATGTGCAGTGTAAGTTTTAGGATGTGCAGTGTAAGTTTTAGGATGTGCAGTGTAAGTTTTAGGATGTGCAGTGTAAGTTTTAGGATGTGCAGTGTAAGTTTTGGGATGTGCAGTGTAAGTTTTGGGATGTGCAGTGTAAGTTTTAGGATGTGCAGTGTAAATTTTAGGATGTGCAGTGTAAGTTTATTTAGGATGTGCAATGTCAGTTTTAGGATGTGCAGTGTAAGTTTTAGGTAAGTGTAGGTCTAGTGTAAATTTTAGGATGTGCAGTGTCAATTTAAAGATATATGGATGTGCAATGTATGTTTGGAAGTACAATATAAGTTTTAGGATCTGAGTGTCAAATTTAGGATGTATAGATGTGCAGTATAATTTTTAGGGTGTGCAGTATCAGCTTTAGGAAGTAAAATGTCAGTTTTAGGATGTGTAGTGTAGGATCATTGTGTAATCCTTTTTGTTTTCCATCAAGCAGAAGTACCTCCGGCGCTTCTATGGACTGCCAGCAGGGCTCCAAGGCACACAAACATCTTCAAGTAATTTTCAGACCAAACTTAAGGAAATGCAAAAATTCTTCAACCTCGAGGTACATGAAAAACTACATTTTATTAAAAACATTTTCCCCCTAGCAGCTATTTTTTGTTAAGTACTGTATACATAAAGAAACAAGAAAAGTCAACTGAGACTTTCTGAAAAATTTTCTTCTTCTGTGCTTTCGCGACTTGCACTTACGGAAAACCGTTGTGTTCCTGTCTCTCCTGCAAAGGTAACAGGGAGGCTCGACGACAATACTTTGAATCTGATGAAGGAGCCCAGATGTGGTGTGCAAGATGTTGGAGAGTACAACCATTTTCCTCGAGACCTCAAATGGCAAACCAACACTGTCACATTCAGGTGAGTTTTAGACTGACAAACATGAACATGCCAACATGTTTCTGAGGATATCTAATGGGCTTTAAATTATTCATACAATATCTTTGTGTTTGTTCTCAATAATTCAGGGTTATTAATTACACGCCTGATTTGAAGAAGTCCGATGTGGACAGAGCCATCCGCACAGCGCTGAATGTTTGGTCTGAGGTCACCCCTTTGACGTTTAAAAAACTGCACGAGGGCAACGCTGATATAATGATCAGCTTTGGATCAAAAGGTTTGAAAATAAGCATACAAACAATTGTTTTCTCAATAAAAGACATTGTGTTCAGCATTGAAATGTAGATGGTGCCTGTATGAGTACCTGTCTGTCTTTAATCCTAAAGAACATGGAGACCACAACCCGTTTGACGGCCCAGACGGTCTGCTGGCTCATGCTTACCCTCCAGGCCAGGGCCTTGGCGGAGACACTCACTTCGATGAGGACGAACACTGGACCAAAGATTCATCAAGTAGGAATTACTCTCAGTAATTCAACAAGCAGCTTTTTGACAACACATTTTTGTAAATGAAAGCCATTTTCTTCTTGTAGTGTACAACCTGTTCATAGTGGCAGCCCACGAGTTGGGTCACGCCCTCGGTATGTCCCATTCCTCCGACCCTGGCGCTTTGATGTACCCGGTTTACTCCTACGCCACCGGTTACCCACTGTCTGTGGATGACATCAATGGCATCCAAGCTCTCTATGGTAAGCAGAGCAGATCTGTGTTTGGATCTCATTTTGATCGTTATTAATATTTAGTTTAGTGGGTTTTAGTTCATTGATATTAGATGTTAACTGCAGGGCCCAACCCAGACCAGAGGAAAGTGAAGCCCAAACCTGATGCGCCCGACAAATGTGACCCAATGTTGAGTTTTGATGCCGTCACAGAGCTGAGAGGAGAAACCATCATCTTCAAAGACGAGTAAAAACCTGCATTTCTTGGGCAATAGCAGAGCTGTGGAAGCACAACGTGGTTGTCACAGTTTAGACTGATGTTTCATTTTCAAACCCACCAATAACACTCAAATCTTCTTGCAGGTTCTACTGGCGGCTTCATCCTCAAATGCCAGAACCTCAGCAGACGCTGATTACGTCTACATGGCCCTCCCTCTCAAAGAAAGTGGATGCAGCTTATGAAAACCCAGAGAAAGACTTAGTCTTCATATTTAGTGGTGGGTTTTATACATTTTGTGGATTTGTTTGGTCTCAAACACGACAAAGAGTACAAATACACCAAACGTGTATTTTGTGTTTATACAGGGATTCGAATGTGGGCGTTGAATGGATACAACCTCGTGGATGGATACCCAAAGTACATCCACAAACTTGGCCTTCCTAAGACTGTGAGGAAAGTGGATGCAGCCGTGCACATTGGAGACACAGGGAAAACTCTGCTCTTCACCGAGGAAGACTACTGGAGGTGTGTCAGAGAAACAGCTCAACTTTGTTGTTTTTAATTGGCAGAAGGTAAATTCCTAGTTGGACATAATTGCCTTGGGTTTCATCTTTTACTCATAGCTACGATGAAGCAACGGGCACTATGGACAGTGGATACCCACGATCCATCGAGAAAGATTTCCCAGGAATGGACGATGAAGTTGACGCTGCTGCTTTCCACCACGGTACAATGAAACAGCTCAACTTGACACAACTAAATGTCCAGCGTCTTGATGAGGATCTGTTGGCAGCTGTGTGATGGTTTATTTCTGTAGCATTGCATGCAAACAAGATTCAAAGTGTTTTTACAGACTAACCTCGGCCTCGCGGTTTAATTAAGCATGCATGCATCAGGTTAATAAGTTTTAATTGAACATTCTCACCAGATGTCGTTAAATTCAACAAGTTTTCTTTAAAACAGACTACAGAGCAGGATTTATTTCTTCGTCAGCGATTCAGCTCTAACATTTACTCCCACCTCCGCTCTCCTCCAGGATTCTTAAACTTCTTCCATGATCACGTGCAGTACGAGTACAGCTACACTTCCAGGAAGGTGATCCGCATCATGAGGACCAACTCCATCTTCAACTGCTGAGGAGGTGCGGACCGTCACCCAGAGACCTCACTCTCCATCAGAGCTGCCTGTAATTTATATAAACATGAAGTATATAAAACAAGTAAAATACATTTAAATTGTCACCAGTGCTGGACACAGGAGATTCATTGGAAATATATGAAATATATTTAATTCATTCTGCTTTCTTCAGCAGCTACAACCTGTTTTTTGTTTTTTTTTGGCCTCACCAGTGAGACATAATTTTATTTGAAGAAACAATTTAATAATTTATTTAGACCTTTGAATGACCTTTTTGTGTAAGTTTAGTGAGTTGTGATGTCAGGGATCTTTAGTCCCAAACGAGGATGTTGGTCAAAGTTTAAACAAATATTTTTATCAGTAAATAAATGATTGAGTTGTTTGTTTTTTAAAGAATGTAAAAATGTTCACAATACAACTTTTATTTGGAAACTAACTTACTGAATAAAGTTTCTTCACTGTGTCTGCAAGCACGATAAATATGTTTATTTTTTAACCTCTTGCTGAATCTTTTACAGTGTGTGAGTGTGTTTGACAAAGTATGTTGTCCAGGTTTCAACAATTCTCAATCAGAACGATTCGAGATTCAACTAACTTTATTTGTCACAAGTTGTAACGATCTTTGGTTCATAGTAGAGGCTCAGACACATTGAAACACAACAACAGAACACAATCATACAGAAACATATCACACATAAAATCCCAAACCCCACATATCATAAAATACCAAAAAAACCCACAATCACATAAGACTACAGGTAGTCCCCGACTTACGAGCGCTCTTACTTACGAGGATTCGGACTTACGAGCTGGCAAATTTTTGGAAAAAACTCAAAAAATACTGAGTTTTTCTGTGTTTTTTCACCACAGTTCGTTAGCTAAACATGTGGACACACGTTTCCGATCATTTTTATGCACTCATAAGCAGTTTTTCGATGAAAAACGAGTGTTTGTAGTCGCGCTAGCAAAACCGTTCCAACTTACGAGCGAAATTCCGGACTTACGAGACACGTGGCGGCCGTTCCAAGTTACGAATTTTCGCTTTACGAGCGCCTCGGAGGAACGGAACTCGCTCGTAAGTCGGGGACTACCTGTATGTGCTTATAAACATCTGCTTACCATATCTGGTTATATGTACAGGGAGTCCTCGACTTACGGATGAGTTCCGGACCTAAGGACCGTTTGCGGGTCGATTTTGCCGTAAGTCGGAACCCATAGCACGTGCGTTCGTAAGTCCGGATTTTCGTTCGTAAGTTGGAAAATGTATGCTATAGCGCTACTACGAACACCCGTTTTTCAACACAAACGTACATACTGGTTCATAAACATGCACAGAACTTTGTTTACAAATGGTTAGCTAACACACTTTCATCTAAAAACACATGAAAACACATACCAGTGCTGTATTTAATGTACAACTGTACGTTAGGTCCGTTCGTAAGTCTGAGTTGCCGTATGTCGAGGGCGCCGTAACTCGAGGACTCCCTGTATATATAACGACTGGCTCAATGAGTGACTGGTACACTACCGTTAAATTGTCCTGTTTGACCTTGAAACCTTTTAATCTTCTCAGGAGAAACATTCACTGTTGTGCTTTTTGTGTACCCCCTCTGCATGCTGAGAGAAGAACAGTCGATCTCAAAAACTGAAATGTTTTCAGAACTCCATTTCTATAAAAAAAAAAGAAAAAAGAAACTGTCCAGATGACCTGACTGAGAATTATTGGATTTGATACCTCGATGATTGGACATGAACTTTGTTGCCTTGAACCACTTTGGCTGTGGCTGCCTGCCTGGGAGGAGTTGATGAGGGACAGAACGCCCCCAAAACCATCTTAGCTCCAGCAAACTGGTTGGTCCACTTAAGGAATTTACTGCTTGGTGGGTAAACAGTTTACTGGAACTCCTCTGACTGATGAAGCCCTCTGGATAGAGGGTGAAACGTTTCTGTAAAAAATAAACTGTCCAGATGACCCCACTGAGAATTATTGGATTTGGTACCTGGATGATTGAGCAATGTTTTCAGAACTGCTTGTCTGAACAGTTTTCATGTTTTTCAGCTGAATCTTTCCGAAGATGCATGAAACTAAAGTCTCTCCAAATGGATCCAGACCTGGAAAATACTAAAACTAAACATCCTGATGCGTGCTCAGTAATCCAGGTAGAAAAATGTAGAAGAATTAAGTCTGGTCCTCTGGACATTCAACAAACAAAAAAAGTAGAAACGTATGACAAACGCCAAACATCAGGCAGGTCAAAAGGTCAAGCTTACATTAAAACATCAAAACAGCAGGTAAATCTATATAATAAATAAACTAAACATCTGGGTGTAAAATGTTCTCCTGAAATAAACAGTAATAAATAAATAATTTAAATAAATAACCTACACGGTGGACATAGGTTAGATAAATGCAGGTTTGTTAAATCTCATTAAGGGTTTGTTTTCAGACTGTAGGTTCGTGTTCATAGACCGATGAGGATCCTGCAGATAGGACCTGAGAACCAGGGATCAGAGCCAGACTGCACCGGAACCAAGTAAATGGTAAAGGGACTACAGTATACAGTACTTGTATAGCACATTTCTATCTAATCAAGGTACCTGTACTCAAAGTGTGACCACAGAGCAGAAACAAATCCAGGGAACATGTGGGGAAAATCCACGCCCAAATAAGGACAACATAAATAACAAACCAGACATTAGAAAAGATCCAGAAGTTGAAACAGACGTGTTTCTGACTGATGTTTAACCTCCGAGCTGTTTGCAGCTCATGGAGTTTTTACGCTGGTGAAGATCAGTCATCCAGGACATGGTCAAATCAAGACAAAAACAACTGGACTTTATTTTGTAACTGAAGCTGTTTTGCGTCTCATCCGAGGGACTTTCTCAAGTCAAAGAAAGACAGTTTGGAGTTATAAAGCTGAGGTGTTCTGTATGCAGATTGTCTTGACACCCCTCACAATAGGGGTTCTTTAGGGTCTTTGCTAATCTGACTCACAGACGAGCCACTGTGCTGGTCACATGAATTAAATTCCTGACGAGAGTGGAAATAACTGGGTATCAGACCTAATGCTCCATTACAGATTTGTGAAAGTTGAAATCTGAGTCCTCCTCCTCTGTTTAAAGTTTGTTTCTCTCGTTTTACATAAACGGCTTCCTTCACCCACCTCTCAAACCATCTGTCTTCTTTGTCCAAAATATGAACATTTTGGCCCTCAAAACAGTGTCTCTTATCCTTGAGGTGTAGGTGAACTGCTGTCTTGTCCTGAAGAGCCGGATTTTTTAAAAACATTTTATTTTATCGTGTCACCACCAGAGGGCAGTCTTCCAAACACAACTTTAGTCACTGTCCCATCCATCCATCAACTTTACTCATTTTATCCTTTTCAGGTCACGGGGGTCACTGGTGCCCATATCCAGCAGTCACTGTGTGAGAGGCGGGGGACACCCTGGACAGGTCTCCAATCCATCATAGGGACACATGGAGACAAACGAGACAAACAACCGTTCAGTCTCTCACTCACACCTAGAGACAATTCAGTTACCAATCAGCCTAACGTGCACGTTTTTGGTCTGTGGGAGGAAACCAGTGTACCCAGAGAAAACCTGCACGGGGAGAGCATGCAAACTCCATCCGAAAAGGTCCCTGGCCAGGATTCGATCCAGCGACCTTCTTGCTAAGAGGCTTCAGCTCTACTAACTGCTCCATCGTGCTGCCCAAGTTCAGGGATTTTAATCATTCAGCAAGATTTCACACTTTGACCTCAGTGTCAGTGATACATGGGGCTCTGACCCCATGAGGTAGAGCGGAGACCAGTCCAGGGTGTCCCCCACTTCTCACACAGTGGCTGCTGGATGTGGGCACCAGTGACCTCCATGACCCGAAAAGGAAGAAATGAGTAAAGATGATGAATGGCTTGGTTCAGACCAAGAGTCCATTTCATTAATTACATTAAACTGAAGTCAAATACCGGACATCTTTTTTTGTTTGCAGATTCGTTTGATGTTCTCTGTCTCTGTCACCTTCTCTTTCCACATCAACATCAAAGATTCCTGAAATTTTCAGACAAGGTTTTATTGTTCTTGGCTTCAAACTTCACCAACTGTCACGAGAAGTCTGCACTAAATAAAATATGCTGATTTTTAAAACAAAACCGGAGGCGATAAAAATATTTCACATTTAAAATTGAGGTTTTGATAAGATGCCATGGGCCACATCTGTCCCTCAAGCCTTGAGTTTGACACATGTGATTTAAAAGAGCACGTGTTCAGGTTTTAAAAGCTGCAAAAATAGATCCAGTTTTGTAAACCTTGTTGTCTGAACCCAATTTGAGAACTTAAATTTAAGAAACTAATACGAGCCTGATTTCCAGGCTCATTATTGATCAAACTCTGTTCAGGACTTTTGTTGGCTTTAACAAGGAAAGTGTTCTAAAAATAAAAACAAACAAAGACTCTTTTTGTTGATCATAAATTCATCGATACTTGGCACAGATTGACCACTTTACTGTAATAAGTTTTAAAGATCAATAAGAAAAATACAACAACAGAAATGAACAGTCAAATCTGAAAGGAGCCTTTAGAAACAGGAAGAGACAAGATGAGTGACAGAAATGAAGCAGCTGAGGAACGGACCGGTTCTGTTCTGACCCTAAACTGTTTCCTTAACTTTACCTGTTCGGGTCTAGCCTGGTTTAAACCAGACCCTTTGTCCTTCACTTCGCTTTGGACTAGGGTCTGGCATCTCTGCCATAGACAACGATTTCTCCTGGAGATTTTTGAATGGACCAATCAGAGAACAGGAGGCAGAGTTTTGTTAGTTTAGTCTGGTGAGGTCCAGGCTATTCAGATAAATTGCTCAGAAACCACTCGGTGGATATTTTTTCTGCCACCAGTGTGTAATTATATGTCTTTAATTTACTGACTGTTGGCCTAGATGAAACATTTGAGATAAAATTCGATTTTTTATCATTTATTTTCGTAGCGCACCCGAGGCTGTTTGGAAAATATCAAACCGAAACTATTTAATATCCAGCAGATTTGACCATTTCGTGAATTGATTTAGGAACTGTTAAGCTCAGGAACACTTCTGATATAACGTCAGCGGTGAAATATATTTTTTCTCAGCAGAGAAATAATAGTTTTTTACCTTGTTTTGATGAAAATTCGTTCGTGGCGGCAGCCATTTTGAATGACGACGTCAGTCGACATCGTTCAAAACTCCGCCTTCTGCTCTCTGATTGCTCAGGAACACTTCTGATATAACGTCAGCTATGAAATATATTTTTTCTCAGCAGAGAAATAATAGTTTTTTACCTTGTTTTATTGAAAATTCCTTCGTGGCGGCAGCCATTTTGAATGACGACGTCAGTCGACGTCGTTCAAAACTCCGCCTTCTGCTCTCTGATTGGTCCGGTCAAAAATCGGCCGGAGAAATCCTTGCCTATTGCTGGGTTTCAGATGACGTAGCAGTGACGTCACAGAATGCAGATGCGGGGCAAGAAGTAAACGCAGCCGTTTCCTTCTGTTGCTGATTCAGCATCAACATGCCTAAATTCTGTGCCGTTTACGGTTGTTGCAACCGCTCTAATCGAGAGATAGATAAAAGTTATTTTCGTGTTCCGAAAGTAGTATGCTACAAGGGGATTAATTTAAAAAAACTTACAGAAAAAAGACGACAAACGTGGATTACAACCTACGGCTAAAAACAGGAGGTGCAGAAACTGACGAGAGTCTGCAGCGACCACTTTGTTACAGGTAAGGGTCGTATCGTTTAAATCATATTTTCAGATATTTTATTGGACAGTAACTAGAAAGACAGGTAAGATATGTTATGCCCTAGCTTGTGTAGTGGTTCAACACTTGGTTGTTCCCAGAAAAAATCCGATTAGAATGCTAATGTTGTTAGCGGTTAGCTTAGTGCTAGGAAAGGCATTTACGTGTTTTACTTTAAAGTGGTGTCTTATATTTAGGTTGTCCGAGTGCAGCAGGTGATGTACATTCCCAAGACTGGGCCCCCACTGTTAACCTGGGGTACCAAAGAAGTAACGAGTGGCCACAAACAGAAGCATCCCTCCGGCGCAGGGAAAGAGCTAAGGCCTGGAAGCTTCTCTGCACTGAGGAGGCCAACAGTCTGGAAGATGAGCTCTGTGAAGAAAGCTTACCAGCCCCTGAAAACGAACGATTCAAAGGTAAAATAATAATAAATAAAAATACTATTTATTTATTTATAGAATTTCTGAACGTAATTTTTAATAATTAAATATTTGCAGATGCAGAATGCCAGACGGATCTAAGCATGGTTGACCTCACAAAGCTGGAGGATGCAGTGAAAGGCTACACAACTGAGATCTGCGACCTTAAGGAAAAAGTCTCAGTGACTAAATTTACTCCTGAAACCTTCCAGAACAACGATAAAACAAAGTTTTATACGGGACTGCCCAACTTTTTAGTTTTGATGCAAATTTTTCAGCTCTGTGAACCTTATACATCAGCATGTCATCACTGTCAGCACTCTCCAAATTTGAGCAATTTATTATGATACTTATGCATCTCAGATTACATCTGCAGCTTCAAGACCTTGCCTATAGATTTAATGTGTCAAAAGCCACTGTGTCTCGAATTTGTTTTAGAACGATTCATGTTCTCCATGAAAGATTACAATTCTTAATAGAGTGGCCTGAGCGACAAGTAATTCAATCAACTATATTTATATAAATATTTTAAGTTTAAATGATTATACATGTATTTATCATTTAAAGTAAATCAAAAGTAAATTAAATCACTAATACTGTTACAGACCATATTTGTACATGTTAATTGTTCATGAAGACAAAAAAAAAATTTACCCAATAAGGTTGAATATTTTTAATTTATTCAATGAACTCCATAACCAATCTTTGTGAATATTGGTCAGTTAAAATGACATGAGTTTTGCTATTGAAATAAAAACATTTTTCTGAAGTAGACTCATTTTGCAACATTTGTGACATATGACATTTGTATGTGCTGTTATTTAACATATTAGAACACCTTTGAAATTCACAAGCTAATCTCATATTGATTTAAATATATCATTTGATTTAACATACTTAACTTTTCAATTAAGATTATTGTAAATAAAAAACAGCTGTCATGACATGTAACAACATCACATGACCCTTCTGCAGAGTGCTTGCTACAGGTGTAGCTGAAACATGTTATGGTAGTGACAAATGTTTTTGGGGAAAAAAAGAGCAACTGTTTAAATTTGTATAAACTTTTCAAACTCCTTTCATCAACTACTCCAAATAACATTCTTGATTCTTAGATTGGTTAGTCACGTGTGGATTTCTGTCCCAGGATTTCAGGTAGGATGCAATGTGTAAAATAGTGCTGAATTTTGGGAACTGCTGTTTCCCACAGCTGGTCATCTGGCAGAATTCTTTCCACATAAATATCATTTTCACTCCATACTACAAAATCACAATATTGTACATCCACAATGTGAATCTGATCCTGGAGCTGATGGTAATAAGGATGGTTCCTATCCAGTTGTACAGAATCTCCAACCTTGACGAGACAAAAACCAGGCTGTCCAGCACACATCCTCAGACCGACTTCATGCTGTTTGCTCTGTGGGCACTGAAGGACAAGACAATGAAACTTAGACATAAAAAATAAATACGGTAGTCTCCAAAACATTTCAATATGATACTTTTTTAAAGATTGTGTTTCACTCATTTCACTATCCAACACCAATGTTAGAAAATGAGACTATATTTATGTCTCTGTCAACCAGGTGTGTTCCACAGGTAAGAATGTATTAATCTGGACTAAGTTTTAAAAGGTGATGGAAAGGTCACACATTTTTTAACTGGAAACAAGGCAACATCCCACAAACTGCAAGACCATCCCCAAAACTACGGCTACATGCTGTGAAATATGCAAACAACAAAGATTTGAGTAAAAAATTATAGTTGTAACATTCATACTGTGAGGTGCGCAAAGTCTGCAGTGCAGTACCCTAATGCATGCTCAATAATCCAGGTAGAAAAATCTAAAAAAGCTAAGTCTGCAGTGCAGTAGTCCAAACCTTTTGAGAAATAAATTTTACCTTGATTTCACACACCCTGGCTCCATGACAGTCACATGAAACGACTCCATCTGGTGAGGCTCCCATGTATGGCCACCTTGAGTTTAACCAGCTAGTATCTGAAGTTACAAAGAAGATACGATCACCTTGATGATACTGTATTATCAAAACAAAAAAAATCATAATATTTTCAGTACATTAACTTACCTTTTTAATGGAGTTACTGTAGATCTCTGACCTACAGTGTAGAAATGCATATGACTCAACGTTAACACATACAACTCCAGCACGAATTTGGCTTTACAGAAGCTAAATATATTATTTTTAAGTAGATCCACGCACATAGAAATAACAGGGGGCTAACTAAACTTGTTGTTAGCATTAGCGATAGCGTAGTTAGCATAGGCTAATTACTAAATAAATAATACATCTCACTACTCACCCGGGCAGAAACAAGTCGACAACCATTTAAAGCTTCTTTTGATCCTAAATGGTTAACCCAAAACTCGTCCTCGCCAGTTTATTTAGGGCTTTGGCATACTTGCTGTAATCCATTCTGCTGTGTTTTGAACTGGGGAAAATCACTTCCTGCCCCGCATCTGAATTTCGCGCCACTTCCGGGTCACGTGATTGCAACCCAGCAATGGGAGGAATCCCAGACGTGCAGTGAAGGGAAATGAGAATTGAGCGGAGCTGTGCAGGAAGGCGAGGGCCAGGCTAGTTCGGGTCAGTCAAAGATACAGAACCTGAAATGTAGAGATACAGCTGAAGTTAACATCGCTGAGCTTGTCTGTGCTTCTTTTTCACTGCACGGTGGGAAAAGACAGTCTCTGTGTTTCCAGACGTGTTCTCACATGCTCCGTCCTGTTAGGAACAAACTGACAACAGCACAGTGGCTTTAATGGAAGAGAAAACAAGTTGAGCATCTTTTAATACTTCAGATTTAATGACGGAGAAAGTGAAAAGCACAGCTGGGCACCGCTAATTAAAAAATTAGTTCCACAATTTCTAAAACGCTTATTAATTTTTTTAGGTCCACAATTTCAAAAGCACAAATGTCTTATGAAAATTAGGGGAAGCTAATCTAATCCGCTATTTATATATTTCTATATTATATATATATATATATATATATATATATATATATATATATATATATATATATATATATATATATATATTTATATATAGCCGGCAGCGTTATCAATATTTGCACTACACTGCCAACTGAAAAGTAACAAAAATGATCCTAAAAGGATGAAATTACAAAAATCAAAGGATTTATTTAATACTTTACGTACATATATTCTATTCGGCCACGAAATTAACAAAAAATAGAATGATCTTTTAATCCCTAAAACCACGTTTAAATCTCAAATACACGGGTGTGTCGCCACGGCATTTATACATGAAAGTAACCCAAATACATAAAACTAACGACTCGCCGTCGAATGGTCGACACAAAACGCACAATAAAATCCTCCGGCCACGTTAATTTGGCTTGAAACAGCTGGGTTTTCTAAGGATTTCCATTAGTAACCCACAACCAACCGGCAGAAACAGTTAGCGTCTATAGGTACTCAACAGATTTAATGAAAAGTAATTAAAATACATGACAATAACGACTCACCGTCGCGTGGTGTACACAGAACACAAAATAGAATCCTCCGGCCACGTTAATTTGGCTTGAAACAGCTGGGTTTTCTAAGGATTTCCATTAGTAACCCACAACCAACCGGCAGACACAGTTAGCGTCTATAGGTACTCAACAGATTTAATGAAAAGTAATAAAAATACATGAAAATAACGACTCACCGTCGCGTGGTGTACACAGAACACAAAATAGAATCCTCCGGCCGCGTTAATTTGGCTTGAAACAGCTGGGTTTTCTAAGGATTTGTCCAAGTACCCAGCACAAACAGCTAGCCACGGAATTAGCCCCTGAGTTCACCTCTAACCCGGAAGCTGTCGAGATGGAATAGTCCATTTTTAGTAGGGGGATAATGAAATCAACCGTTTTTTAAATTGCTTATTTAATGATTGTTTTCATCGTAACTATAATTATTTTTATGTTAAATGTAGATTAACAAGCAGGATCAATGTTAGGAATTAGGTGACTGGCCGGGGCGCGGCGGGGCCGGGGCCTCATGCTGATGGGATCCCCAGGCATTTACCTACATGGTAGATCCCCCCCTCTGCTCCCTCCCCCCTCCAACCCTCCCTCACCCTCACACCCTCCTCCTCTCTGCTGTTTACGGTAGGGAAAAAGGTAAAACAAGCAGCATTATGAGCTTGTAAATAAGTTTATTGGTTTTTACTGATAGATAATTAGTTATTAGCGGTACTGCATTTTAAATAAAAATAGCAGAAATCCGCTTATGAATTATAAAAGTTAGTCAATTCACAAAAACGCTGACAAAAAGTTTAGGTCCACTGTAAGCGGAATAGCGATTTAGCGCTCCCTAGCGTTCATTCGCCCACCTTTG
>JBBPBX010041102.1:0-11249 GCA_038048925.1 Garcialebias charrua
AATTGATTGGGAATCATGCCAGTCGAAGTACGCATTACTTGGAACAGTATCTGGCTAATGGGGGGAGCAAATGGAGAAGACTTCCCTCATGAGAAAACTGCCATAACAAAAGCCCAGGTGATGTCCAAACTGAAAGCAGTCTGGGGAAAATACAGGCATGCTGTGTGTGGACTCTGGACGTCGGAGTGGGCAAGGACGTGTGGTGCTAATTTTCTTTGTTCTATGGGAGGAAGTATGAGGAGGTTCACCGGCTACCAGCGTCCTGGATTTCAGTGTTGAAACAGCTGATTTTGACCACGGCACCAAGAAAGAAACCACCCTTTCGGACTCACTCAGTTCAACACCACATTCAGAGCGTGAATTAAATGAGCAGCCTACAGTTGCGAGGTCCCAAAGAGAAATGCTTCAAGTGAGTAAAATTATTGATTAATATCAACTAGGGGTGTAACGGTACGCTAAAATCACATTTCGGTTCGGTTCAACAACAAGGAGAGCTCGGTTCGGTTTATTTTCGGTACAATTATTTATTTATTTTTTACAAAATAAAGACTTACAAAATGTTTATTTTGAAAATATGCCAAAAATATGTTTGTATCAACTAATTTATATATTTTTTCAGACCAGGTTGCAAAGCCACAGACAACAGAGGCTGAAAAAAAGGCTCAGCTCAAAACCAGCCACTAAGCTGAAACTGAAACTGTTCAAAACAGAGTCTGTTTGATATCTGAATGTATATATGTATAAAGTTATGTTTACTTATATTTGTAATCTAGTAAAGTGGGCTGGCCCGTTGTGGCGGTACGTCGGAGCGGCTGCCATATTGGATGTGGCAGAACTGCTGGTCAACTAATACAAGAAAATTGACTTCATAAAGCACCGTCATACAAAGTGTTTTATGTTGATCCCTGTCATTTTACACACATTAATACTTTTGGAAAACAAACAGGCACCAAAGACAACATTTGTAACATTTAAAGTGACTTTTAGAAATGTTTACTCCTAAAATATTTAGGTTAAAGGTAAGCACTAAACCATCATATGGATTCAATCAAAAAAGGCGTTCAATACAGGATCAACTGGACAACTGGACTTCACCAGCACATCATATGGATTATTTTGAGTGTTTGCAACTACTAATTGTGTGTAACATTATTACTACTGTATGGTGATAAATATAGAAATACTCATATTGAACATAAATTAATCTGTGTCTATAATAACCAGATCCTGAAATGTGACGCGTTGATTTTCTGAATAAAGAGCACCAACGTTCAGATTTAACTGATTTTGATTAATCACATTTATGAACATATAACAACTATTATAGATAGATAGATAGATAGATAGATAGATAGATAGATAGATAGATAGATAGATAGATAGATAGATAGATAATGTGTGTATAGATTCATGTACAGTATATATAATCATAGATAGATAGATAGATAGATAGATAGATAGATAGATAGATAGATAGATACAAGCCCAAAACCAGAAAAGTTGGCACGTTGTGGAAATCGCAAATAAAAACAGAATACAATGACTTGCAAATCTTTTTCAACCTATATTCAATTGAACACACTGCAAAGACCACATACTTAACGTTCGAACTGGTAAACTTTGTTATTTTTTGCAATTATTAGCTCATTTGGAATTTGATGCCTGCAACATGTTTCAAAAAAGCTGGCACAAGTGACAAAGAAGACAGAGAAATTTGAGGAATGCTCATCAAACACTTATTTGGAATATCCCACAGGTGAACATGCAAATTGGGAACAGGTGGGTGCCATGATTGGGTATAAAAGCAGCTTCCTTGACATGCTCAGTCATCCACATAGAAGGATGGGGCGAGGGTCACCACTCTGTGAACAAATGCGTGGGCAAATTGTCGAACAGTTCAAGAACAACTTTTCTCAACGAGCTATTGCAAGGAATTTAGGAATTTCACCATCTACGGTCCGTAATATCATCAAAAGGTTCAGAGAATCTGGAGAAATCACTACACGTAAGGGGCAAGGCCGAAAACCAACATTGAATGCCCGTGACCTTCGATCCCTCAGGCGGTACTGCATCAAAAACCGACATCAGTGTGTAAAAGATATCACCACATGGGCTCAGGAATACTTCAGAAAACCACTGTCAGTAACTACAGTTCGTCGCTACATCTGTAAGTGCAAGTTAAAGCTCTACTATGCAAAGCAAAAGCCATTCATCAACAAGATCCAGAAACGCCGCCGGCTTTGCTGGGCCCGAGCACATCTGAGATGGACTGATGCAAAGTGGAAAAGTGTTCTGTGGTCTGATGAGTCCACATTTCAAATTGTCTTTGGAAACTGTGGACGTCGTGTCTTACGGACCAAAGAGGAAAAGAACCATCAGGACTGTTATAGGCGCAAAGTTCAAAAGCCAGCATCTGTGATGGTATGGGGGTGCATTAGTGCCCAAGGCATGGGTAACTTACACATCTGTGAAGGCACCATTAATGCTGAAAGGTACATACAGGTTTTGGAGCAACATATGCTGCCATCCAAGCGACGTCTTTTTCATGGACGCCCCAGCTTATTTCAGCAAGACAATGCCAAGCCACATTCTGCACGTGTTACAACAGCGTGGCTTCGTAGCAAAAGAGTGCGGGTCCTCCCCTGGCCTGCCTGCAGTCCAGACCTGTCCCCCATTGAAAATGTGTGGCGCATTATGAAACGTAAAATACGACAACGGAGACCCCGGACTGTTGAACAACTTAAGCTGTACATCAAGCAAGAATGGGGAAGAATTCCACCTGAAAAGCTTCAAAAATTGGTCTCCTCAGTTCCCAAACGTTTACTGAGTGTTGTTAAAAGGAAAGGCGATGTAACACAGTGGTAAATATGTCCCTGTGCCAACTTTTTTGCAATGTGTTGCTGCCATTGAATTCTAAGTTAATGGTTATTTGCAAAACAAAATAAAGTTTCTCCGTTCGAACATTAAATATATTGTCTTTGCATTCTATTCAGTTGAATATGGGTTGAAAAAGATTTGCAAGTCATTGTATTCTGTTTTTATTTGCGATTTGCACAACGTGCCAACTTTTCCGGTTTTGGGCTTGTAGATAGATAGATAGATATGTGTTCAAACAGTAGACATAACATGATTGGGCGGATTGGTGTGTCATGGGGCGGTTTTAAAAGACTTTTGGGCTGGAAAACCTCGACTCTATCTGGCAACACTGGAAGAGACAAAGAAGTGAAGAGCCGTTGTTGTTGCATTAAAGCCGGTGTTATAAAACCTAAAAGGATCTGAGTGGTTTTGCTGATTATCCACCCTCACGAGAACAAAACTACGAAAACCCATAACACAAGCACAATGACATGAATCTGTTGTGGCAGTAGCTCTGAACTCTTGGACAGTTGTTAGCATCGACGAGCTAACAACAAGCTAGCAGACGGGTACATCCACACATCAGCTCTTTATTAAACTCCCGACGGGTGTGTAAACTATAACACACCTGAAAACACTTGGAACAGGGACTTTACCGCTGAGAAGTGACGGTTTTATCTGCGTACCATGTTAGCACATGCTGTCTCTGTGCACGTGCCGAACGCCTAAAGTTAGCCGGTCGGATGTAAACAATGAAACGCTTCAAACTCAAAACACGAAAGAAAATTTAAAACGTGGAGCTAAAGTATCGGAACTCAAAGCAACCTTTGTGTGTGTTTCATAATGGGAGTCATTATGTACAAACTCACCTTTATCAGCGAATTGGACGTTTCACAACTGCTCTCACACGTTCAGTCAGTCCAGCCAAATCGCCTGATGACGTATTTCCGCCAGGGAGAGATAACTTCCAGGTTTGTCCCACCAAAATAAAATTATCCAATGACGTAATTCCGTCCGTCTCACCAAGAAAGATAGAGGTTGGGAAAAGGAAAAAGAAAAATAAAGCGCTTTGGATGGATAATAATAAATATCAAAGTTAATAAAATCCATTTAGAGAAATTAGATATGTCATAATTATGTGCATATATACACAGATGCATCTAAAAATAGAATATGGGATATTGTTCATTGTACCATAATTTCATATTAAAGCTAGGGTCTGCGATATTTGAACACTCTGGGACACTGGGACTTAGAAATATTTTCAGCGCAGAAAAGCATTCTGCTCCCTCCCCTCAGAGCCATATATGGCACAGTCCGTGCTTCTGGTGAACTTGGGATCTGCTCCGCCCCCTGCTGCTGTCTGCTCAGAGCCGCTGCGATATTCTGTGTTTATGGTAATAAAACCTTCTAATAAAATAAAATAAAACCATGGAGCGCTAGTCCTACAACACAAAATCCAGCAGAAATCATCAGAGGTTCACGAAGCAACGTTTGGACATGATTTAATTCGCTCGTGACTTCCTCATGTCTGTCAGCGCTGGTCTGGAATGTCTGGAATGCTCCACCTCCTCCTGTCTCTGCGCTCCGAAGTTCTGTGTTTATATGATAATATAACTGTTTAAAAAATTTAATAAAACCATGAATCACTCATCCAACAACACAAAATCCAGCAGAAAACAGCAGAGGTTCACGAAGCAACGTTTGGACATGATTAATTCGCTCGTGACTTCCTCATGTCTGTCAGCGTTCCTCATTCCTGTCAGTGAAGGATGAAGCGATCACTTGACTTTTTGCAAAAAAACTAAATAAAAGTCCAGCTCTGGGATAAAGAAGGGATATTTAATACATTTTGTGTCACATAAAAAACAGTCCTACATCACTTTGCAATCCTTTGAATGAGAACGAGCTGCGGCTGCAGGTGGGGGCGTGGGTTGGGGCGTGACAAACAACTCTGTTTTTATTGGCTGGTCAGTGTCCGGGTCACTCTTGTGTTTTCAGTGTTTTTATAAATGCTGATAGAGAAGCAAGGGGACTATAGTTTTTTTCAGAGATTACTTTGTCTAACATCAGTTTGTCAGTAGTGACTGAGTGAAGAAATATGTTAAAAATATATTGTTTGAAAAGTTACAGACATTACAATGTTACATATCCCACCTTTAAAGAAGGAAAAGGGGTTAGTGATGGAGTATCAGTTTATACAGGAGAAATGTTCACTTTACTTCAAGCAGTTCAGTGGGCAGAAGAAGTAAGACCATTAAAATCAATCATTTGCTCAGATTCTAGTTCATCGCTGGCCAGTTTGCAACATAACAAGTCAGATAGTAGACCACATAATTGAAATACAACAAACACATTATAGGATCAACATGATGAGGATTACAGTAAATGTTATGGGTTCCAGCACATCACGGGGTTATGGGGAATGAAAAGGCAGACAGGAAGGAGAGCGGGACATGGTTGAATTAATGTAGGTTTAGTATAACAGATATAAAGGGTATAATAAAACGAAAAATTTGAAAGAACATTATGGGAGGAAGAAAGGAAAGGCCAGTGGTTTTATAAAATCCAAAGGAAAATTGTAGAAAGGAGAAGAACAGAAAGAAACAGGAGAGAAGAAACAATTATTTCACGACTCAGAACTGGGCATACTGGGCTGAACAGCACATTATGTTTAATAGGGAAACATCAGACAGGGTCATGTGAGTGTGGAGAAGATGAGACAATAGAACACATTATTTTGCATTGCAGGAGATATCAGGTTCAAAGGAACAAGTTGATTAGGAATCTTGGTAAAATAAAATTGGACATACATGTAGTTGATTTATAGCAGAAAGATTCAGGAAACAGAGGCTGCAGGCTTTTTTAATATAGGTTGTATAATAGGCTATGAAAGGAAAAGGAGAGAGTTTTTGTTTGTTTGTTTGTTTGTTTGTTTGTTTGTTTGTTTGTTTGTTTGCTTGTTTGTTTGTTTGTTTGTTTGTTTTTGGTCATGTGGTCCACACTTCTTACCATTGGTGGCGGTAATGCTTCATTCAGTTGTTTGCCAAACGCCAATAAAATGAAGAAGAAGGGAGTGAGTGAGTGAGTGAGTGAGTGAGTGAGTGAATGAGTGAGTGAGTGAGTGAGTAGATAGATAGATAGAGATAGATAGATAGATAGATAGATAGATAGATAGATAGATAGATAGATAGATGATAGATAGATAGATAGATAGATAGATAGATAGATAGATAGATAGATAGATAGATAGATAGATAGATAGATAGATAGATAGATAGATAGATAGATAGATAGATAGATAGATAGATAGATAGATAGATAGATAGATAGATAGATAGATAGATAGATAGATAGATAGATAGATAGATAGATAGATAGATAGATAGATAGATAGATAGATAGATAGATAGATAGATAGATAGATAGATAGATAGATAGATAGATAGATAGATAGATAGATAGATAGATAGATAGATAGATAGATAGATAGATAGATAGATAGATAGATAGATAGATAGATAGATAGATAGATAGATAGATAGATAGATAGATAGATAGATAGATAGATAGATAGATAGATAGATAGATAGATAGATAGATAGATAGATAGATAGATAGATAGATAGATAGATAGATAGATAGATAGATAGATAGATAGATAGATAGATAGATAGACACCATATCAATCTTTTTTCCTTTCATTCAATCTTTATTTATACAGATTAGTCACATTGAGCCTCGAGGACTCATTTACAAGAGAGACCTGATTTTAACAGTGATGACAACAATAATAGTAGACAATCAATTTTTTTAAAGCATAGAAATTGAAAAACAAATGGAAGAAAATTGTGAAAAACGAAACAAACACAGCTGCATTATAGAGCGATATAAAATACTAAAAACAGAAACATGTCTGCATTGGGTTTTGTCATGAACTTAGCAGAAATTTAAAGCTACCAGAGAGGTCAAGGTCGAGAGCTTCAGATCTTTTTGCAAGGTGTTCCAGGATACAGGAGCAGAGGAGAATATCATATTGTATATCGTGTGGATTATGTATTTTAAGGCAGTTGTCCCACATGCTTTATTTATTTTTATTTTGTTGCTGGTACTTTCAGTGAATCATGAGGGCTCATTTTCAAATTTTCTGTTTTTGTGTCGTGAAGGTGTTGCAAAGTAAGACATCAATACTTTATCTAATCTTTGTTTACAAAACTTTTTGTTTTTAATGTGCTTCAACTGTGACGGACTTGCGACCCGTCCAGGGTGTACCCCGCCCCTCGCACTGTGATTTCTGGACATGGGCACCGGCGACCCCCGTCACCCTAAATGGAAGAAACGGGTAAAAGATAATGGATGGATGGATGAATGTGCTTCAATTTGTGAATGGTAATAGATGTGGTGTTGCACAGACATACAGCAATTAAAAGATTTTCCAGCAATATCAAAAATCCCTTTCACCGTTGATGTGTCCGTTCCACCACTCCTGACTCTCTGCTTGCACTTTGTTGTCACTACTGAATGTACGTGTAGTAGAAAAACATGAACAAGTCAGAAATGAGGAAATCTCTTTGAGAATACAGTATTAGTTGAGATTCACTGTTATGCAAATACAACGTCAACATTCAGTGGAAATTCATTGTGCTCAGAGATCAACCCAAAAATATAATATTGCACACTAATTATTAAACACTCTTTTTTTAAAAGGCAGATTAGTCAAATGGGCTGCTTCACTGTCAAAGCATGCTATTTCTTTTTGGACACAAAAGATCAGTGGTGGGCAGCGCTAATCCAAAAATTTGTTCCGCTATTTCTAAAGCGCTTATTAATTTATTTAGGTCTGCAATTTCAAAAGAGTTATGTCATAGGAAAACTAGCGGAAGCTAATTTTAAACCGCTAAAGTGCAAATGGCGTTTATTTAGCTAAATTTAAAGAAATAAAGCCGTCCCACCCGCGCGCATGCAAATGGCGAACAACTATTATAAATCCAGCAGATTTGACCATTTCGTGAAACGGTTAAGCTCAGGAACCCTTGTGCTATAAAGTCAGCTAAGAAATATATTTTTTCTCAGCAAAGAAATAACTGTTTTTACCGTGTTTTCTTGGAAAGTCCTTGCGGGCTCGCTTCTGTGGCCGCCATTTTGAGCAGGGCAAATGAGGCGCTGACGCGTCACGGTGACGCATAATAGATGCGTCATAGATGATAGATAATTAATTATTAGCGGTACTGCATTTTAAATAGAAAAGGCGCAAATCCGCTTATGAATTATAAAATTAGTAAATCCGCTAAAGCGCTAACACATTGTTTAGGTCCGCAATTAGCAGATTTGCGCTTTAGCGGTCTTGTGCCAACCACTGCAAAAGATCGGATGGACTCCTTCACTGTTTTCACCACACAGGCCATTTTCTTTTTGATAAATGCTTCTTCAGTCGGGCCCAGAGAGTCGCCATGTCAGAAAAGGTGCACGTGTTAGCGACTCGCAGAGGTCTTCAGACCTATTATGTGTTGATGGGATGTAAATCTATATGTAAATGTAATCCAAGCGTCCGGCCATGGCCATCAGTCATATTTAGAACTCGCTGAAGACGGCAGCGTTATGCAGCGGTGGTTCTCATGCAGACTGTGTAACATTTACATCCATCTTTTCCTCAGTTCTACACCATAAGAATAATGGTGAGCTCTAATCCTGAGAAAACGGCGCTCTGATAAGGAATCAGGGGGTGAATGCCATCTGATCCCAGAGGTTTCTCCATGCGTGTCGCCCCAGAAAAGGCCATCACAAAGTTGGATTTTTGCCTCCTAAAGGTTAGTCTGCGCCTCATCACTTCCTTTAGCTCATGTGACACACACATGCTCCGTGTCCCGAATGCGCTTTGTGTTTGGACCCCCACACCACTACACATAGACGCAGGTTTGAGATGCCTCACTGCCTCAGAGAAATTGTGATGTGCCTGCTTGATTTTGGGGTTCCATGCATTTGTTTTTATTTATCATTTTAAAGTAAAGGAGAGCTGAGGCGCCTGGTTCAGCGGTTCATCTCCACACCAGTGGTGCCCAGACTGGTGGTGTGTTGAAGATGAATGGAGTGTACTGGATGGGGGTTTAATGTCTCCCGATTCCCAATCACGCATTCCAGAGAAGACGGTTCTGCCTGATGAATGGTCTTTATTGAGAAGAGAAGTTAAAAGAAGCATGTCATTGCTCTCGTTTGGTAGTGTTTATATCTACAGTTGTGTCTTGGTCTTCAATTTGACACCGCACACCACAGCTTTACTTCCATTCAAGTGTTTTATCAAACAGGAATTTTTTTGTGCAGGCACTCTCATTTGCGGGTAATATTTTGTAACGGATGGTCATGTGTGTGCAGGAAATGTTTTCTGGTGGTTTGGAAAAGAAGAACCAGTTCTCATCTTTTAGTCAGAATGATGTCATATCCAAGGTTTTACTGAAACTACCGCTATACGTGAAATGTAACATGTCTCTTCGGTGGCTGGTAAAATTTGACATCTACAGTTAATCAAAGCACGGTGAGAAATGATGTAATCTTTTAAATCTGCTTCAAGTGAATATCTGCTCAATTAATATCTGGTTAAAGTTGTATTGTATACACAAAAGTTAATTTTGTAAGGTTTTAAAATCCAGACAAACAATTTTTGTGTGCTTTTGTTATATTTAACCCACATTATCAGCCACATGAACATTTATTAGACTTTGGCTGACTGTTCAGTTCTTTAAAACCATAAGTCAGACATGTTGATGTGGTTTTGAGTGAAGGTAGTAGGTATCATCTTACCTGTTGTAGACAGCTCTTTAAATGACCTCCGTTTGTTGGAATGGTTTTATTCTGACCACATCTCGAAGAGCTAACAGCTAGCTAATCAGAGCAGAAGATTGATGCTATTTTAAAACACCTCCAGTTTTAGATATTTCATAGCCTGGTTAAAACCACACCCTGTCCTTCACTTTGCTTCAGACGAAGGGAAATGAGAATTGAGCGGAGCTGTGCAGGAAGGCGAGGGCCAGGCTAGATATTTCATAGCAATTTGTGTAAACAATATTTTTTTTATTTTATTTTTTTTTACATTTTTGGGCTCTAGTGGCCTTTATTGTAGAGGGAGAGGGCGAAACGGGTAGAGAGAAGGGAGAGACACTGCAGAAACAGCTCGTCGGGTCTGGGACGCGAACCCGCGACGCCTGCAGAGAGGCTCAGCCTCAATATGTGCCGCGCGCTTATCCCCCACACCAAAGCGGCGGCACGTGTAAACAATATTTTATAAACTGACACACAGTGGCTTCCGTTTTGCATTACATGATTATTTTCACTGTTTTAAATGGTTCTTTACTAGCTCAAAGCATGGTAGCAGCTATAGTTAAATCTGCTGAGGTATTGTGTTTTTATAACATTTTACTAGAATGATTACATTCAGTTTAATTAAGAGCACTGTAAAGGTTTATAAAATAGTTTTGATACTGAAGTTGTTTAGCAACAATCCACTTGGTCTTGGCCCAGTTCTGACTATGTCATCTCTAACCTGGGCCTGAAGCCCGGCCCGACCAGACCTGAGTTTGGGCCGGGCTTCGGGCCATAATAATGTGCTTAACATGTGGGCCGAGTCTCGGGCTTTGATGTGAATTTACAAATCATACAGCACAAAGAAAAAAAAAACTAAATAAGAACGTACGGTATAAAATTGTGTTAATCTACTTGTTGAGGAGGAGGCAGGTCTGACCGGCCGGTTGAAAGAGGTTAAAACATGTCCTGTTAAGATCGGATGTATCCGTGGATCACCGGCCGCGTGCGTCTCCACACCTGCTGTCATCTGCGGTGAAGGAAGTAGCAGTCGCTACAAAAGCTGAAGCGAGTAGTGCGTTCAATTAAAACATCCTTGTTCTATGTTTTTCCAAATAATTTTGCTCTAAAAATATTTTTGTTCATCTGTATAACAGCCTGTCTTGAAATCTTATATCTTCCTTTCTTTGACATATGACAAAAATATCATGTCAAACTAATTTGCTTACAAAACCAGTTAAAGCTTAATTAAAAGTATTATTCATTTATTTCAGGTTCAGGCCTCTAATTAAAGTTAATCCGTCTGTTTCGGGCCAGGCTCGGAAAAAATGATTGGCCATGACTGGCCTGGCCAGATTTTTTTTTTTAGGCCTGAATGCTGACTAGCTGGTAACCTTTTAATCAGGTCAGACTTAAAACTCTGTTTCTGCAAACATGTTTTTCAAAGAGCTATCTTCAACAAGTAAGATGATAACTGTTCATAATGTTTCCACAGAACCCCACTTTCAAAAAAAACAAAAAGCAGCACAGTCAGCATTAAACCATCAGTGTTTCTATGCTAAAGGCATATCAGCCCAGTGGGGCCCTCTGCTCTGCAATCA
>JBBPBX010041103.1:4121-29028 GCA_038048925.1 Garcialebias charrua
GGGCCTCCCTACTTAGGCTGCTACCCCCGCGACCCGACCCCAGATAAGCGGAAGAAAATGGATGGATGGACTGGATTACTTCAAGATCAAAGACAGTTCAAGGTTTCCTTTCGTGTTGGACCCCATCCCCAAGGACTGGCGATGGCTTCCAAAAGGGGGGAGATGTAGTGGACATGACCATGTTCACTTTATTACATCTGTGTACTTTTGAACTGTTCCAGAGATGATCTTTACTGACCTCTCAGTAAAGCAAGACATTTATCACAAAATCATTCCATTAGTTGTAATCAGAATATAGTCACCAAAAGAGACTATTTCTACCTTTGATTTTATTCTAATGTAATCAAAAGAATAACTTTTGTCATTTTCATGATATATGTTATATGCTGTTATTCTTTAAATGTGAAACATCAATGTGTCATTTCTGCAAGTGAAAAGGTGTCAAAGTTCAGCTAAAATGTCAAACTGACTTACACTGAAATTGTTTTTGTCGAGTTTCAGCTAAAACTCTCATCTAGCGTCTGAAAGTCTCTCACTCAGATACTTTTCCTAAACAATTTCCTTCTCTGTGCTGAATTTCACCTTGAATAGTGATAACGAGTGGACCAATGAAAAAGAGACAAGTTTCTCTCCTCTCTAAGTCTCTTTTTAAGTTCTAACTGTGCGGAAACGCTTCAGAGTTTCTGGGAGCTTCAAAGACATGAAGACGTCCCAAAGAGCTGGATGAATGCCTGTCACCCGCCAAGGACGGTCATTCAGCTAAGGATTGTATAACATGCTGTTATGAATCCACTGAGAACGAGCGTGAGCTCAAAACTTTGTTTATTCCTTCCTGGAATAAGCTTATCTTGAAGTCAGAGGCCTGAAGCTGACATATTTTCTGATGACCAAGCAGAACCCAGGAGACGTTGGAAAACGTAAACGAATAACCTGCTCAGAGGTACTGGTTCCCACGAGGACCCGTGCATCTGAAAGGCTACAAGGTCTTCTCTTACCAGGCGGTCGTCAAAAGGTAAAGAGCTGTTTACAAAACGTACCTGGATTTTAGCAGAAGTCGGATGAGAAGTGTCACTTTGGTAACATGCTCAAGATAATTTCCTTTAAACCATCTTCCTCCTATTCTTTTCCCTCTCAATCTAAGCTGGAAACTATTTTAAGCTGAAGAGCCCTCAGACTAAATATGTTTAACATCTAGTATTTATGTCTGTTGTGTTAAATCAAGTGTGTGATGTGTGTTAAATCGCAAGAAGGTGAAACCCTGCCAATCAAGTGTAATGATGTTGATTTAGTGATTTATTTTAAATAAATGGTAGTGTCTTCTGGCATACCAACTAAAGTCAACGTTTACTGTCACTTAATGGCTATGGTTCTTTATCCATCACAAAGATCACAGAAATATTGAATAAACTGAAAAAGAAGAGAATCCGTGAAATTACTATTCAATCTGAATAAGTAAATTAAGGTAAAAAGGAGGTCAGTATTAAACTGACCCCCCTCTAAACCCTTTACAAAGTCCATCTCCAGGAGCACAGGCACTGGGGTGCGGGAAAGGTCTTCTCCCTGTTCCTCGTATCCGACGTCGGCTTCGTCCGCAGAAAATTCACCTGAGGCTGAAATCGAGATCTCGTCCTCGTTCATCAAGCCTCAAGTGTCAAATTTGACTGTTAAGTCCACCATGGGGGGTAGTACATCTGGGCTGTCGCCCCATTCGACTCGGGTGCTGTCGTCCAAAGCCATGCTCTCAAGCTCCGGAGTGGGAGTGAGAGGCTCAGTAGTGTCCGGGTCTGCTGGCGCCACAGCAGCCCCCATGGCCTTGGTGACGAAGTCCGTCCGGTGTCTCCTCATTTCCTCCAGCATCTGGCTATAGTGTGGGCAAGACTCGGGTGCATCCAGCGCCATGTTCGTGCGCAGCATTCCCAAGCAGAGGGGACAGGCCTCATGGGTGTCCGTCGCTGAGAGGGAAAAACCGCATCTGCTGGGGCAGGCGCGCGAGGGTGGGCTCGCCGCTCTGCTGGTCTTTTTTGGAAGTCTTGTCTTTCGCTTTCCTTTCTCCGGAGGCATGTCCGAGATAAGACGAGCGAGTCCTTCCAAGATCTTTTTTCTCTTTATTTGAGACGTCTCCTCCGTCGCGTCGCTTTCGCTGGCTAGCCTGCTACGAATTAGCAGAGGTAGCGGTGTGACGCAGTTAGCGCCGTCGAGCGAAGCAGTCTGCGGAAAGAGGAGAAGAAAAAACTTTGGGGTTAAGGAAAAATGTGCCGGACTAGCTTTCGCTAGCCCAGCAGTACGCAGGAATAATTCTCTGTGCGCTCTGTGTAGGGAGCAAGCTCACCTCTGATCGAGCGATGAAGCAGCAGAGAAGTCCCGCGAAGAGAGAGAGTTCAGGTTTAAGCGAGGTGAAGGGCAATAAGAGATTGATGAATGGGCGTCAGCGGCTTAAGTACCCAGAGGGCGGGGCCTCTGGCGCGACGCTGACGCCCCTGCTGTAAAGGCGTGAATGTATTCCTTCAGGTAATCGCGCGGGGGCGCAATTCCCATAGCATATGTTGCACCGAGAGACATGACTGAAAGGGAACAATATAACTGTTTAATAATAATAATAATAATAATTGTCTATTCCTGTCATCTGCGTATGTTTCCCATACACAGACGAAATTCGTCTCTGCATTTAACCCAACCACCTACCAGGTGGTGCAGTGAGCAGCCATAGAAAGCGCTCGGGGAGCTGGAGAAATAGGTGTGCACTCATAGACACCCCAAGGTGTGTAGTGGCTGGGACGCGAACCCGCGTCCTTCGGGTCCCAAGTCAAACGCCCTAACCACTACACCATCTTGGCTCCTCTATAAGCAATTGTGGCAAAACCATACCATTAGGAAATGCTTCAGAAACATACTTCATGTCTGGAGATCATTGTCTCAAGAAGTCAGTCTTTTTTCCTCCAAATCTTCATGATGTGAAAAACTGGATCCACTTGTCTGATCAGTTACTGATGGTCTTTCTAAAAATACTTGTCTTTGAAATCCGAAGAATCTCTCTGGTTTCACCCTCTTCTCTAAAAACTGTCACTTTCAGCTTCACAGAGACCAGAAAGCAGCCATCAAATGTTAGCTTCTAAATATTACTTCACAAACAGATACTGTAAGTGGCATTACGGTGGTTTTGTCCATCATATATTTCCTGTCTAGTTCGGCTGTTCAGAGCATCACAGACATCCATTTAGCTGCTACTTACCTTAATTGACCCCTCAGCTCTGCCTTGAAATCAGTCCTGCCTGTAACAGATGGTGTGAAAACTACAACAAATGCACCCTCAGCTGTTACCGAACATCTTCTGCAGCCACACTATTGTGATATCAGACACTCAAATCTTAATTTCTGTTGTCTCACATTCATATGTTGCGGATAATCTGCTGAAAATTTTGTGTCACCAAATTCACATTAGTATTAGGGCCAGTTTACACGGCGCGTATTTTGAGTGTAACCGCTACTTTCTCTTTGCGACTTTGCTTATCGCCTACACGACGCTGCTGGCCCCCCTCGATGACTCCGATACTTTTCTGACCCTGCTCTCAAGGTGGAAGTTTTTCGCTGACCCCCCGTTGATAATGTAAACATCTCCCGTGGAGCTTTTGTTTGAACACATGCACGCAGCACGCACGCGCAGACAGCCGGCATTTTAACAATGGCGGTGGACTGGACAGTGGACACACGCACCACTTTCTGAACTATAGCTGATGGAATATATTTTGATTCTCATATTTAATTATTCTACACCTTACCTGCATCTGTGTTGGAAGAGAGCAGCTGCCTGGATCCAGTTGTCTGTTAACGAGGCAGTCGGACATTTCACGTGTCACGCTGCACTATAACATACTAAATGTGCTATATATTAACAGTTTAACAATAATAAACAGTATTTATGTTAGCGTGGGAGATATTTACATTTATCTGAGCTAAATGAAGCTATCTGGACTCGTTACGTCATGCCTAACATGCTGCATGTTGAAAATGAAGACACCAGGTTGATTTTTAATTTATTTATTTATTCAACACCACAAACTCATGTCACAAACACTGAGAATTAAATTGAACACTTTTAAAAACACGTTAACCGAACTTTAATGAACTGGACTCTGTTGTTCATCCTGGTGGACACTGGACCCAGATCCGAACCGCCGGTCCGCTTCGTGGAACAGCTTCGACCTCGCAGGAAAAAAATAAAAATAAAACCTCAGTTGGTTGTTCTGTGATCGAACTAAACACAAGGAAACATTATTAAGAACATGGTTTACCTTGTAGCGCTGCTGTAAATCAGCTGATTCTCACGGACTAAAGTCAGACATGTTGACTCGGTTCCGGTCCAGACGTCCAGTCAGCAACTGGTGTGCAGATGAAGCGGTCCACTTGGTGTCAGATCTGTTGACTCTTATCCAAATTCCAGCTTTAACTTGTTGTTAACTTGTTGACAACAACTTGTAGTAGCTGAACTTTTAGCCAGAGAGGAAAACAGGCTGCCTCGTGTGCTTTGTTTACCTCAAGCAGCAGTGGGTGGCGCATGCGCAGTAGTGAAGGTTCCAAAGATCACAGCGCCATCTACAGGCCCAGCATGGTAACTACAGTAAATTCATGAGTACGGGGGGTGGGGGGGAGAGAGTCGTATCCACAGAATTCGCCCATGTCAACGCAAAACTTTCAACCTAATTAACATACCCAAAAGTTGCGTTTCCCCCACACAGTGTCCGTGTAAACAGGGCCTTAGTCAGCAACAGCAAAACAAGGGGGTGTGGGGGGGGAGATCTTAAGATATGTAGTGACTGTTGTTGGCCTCAGGCTGGTTTCAGAGCACTTAACATACTTTAAAATCATCCTGGAAAAACAAAAACAAAGAAAGTGGCCTGCTCTGCTTGGACAGCCCTGCCCCTCCACAGATAAAGCTATACAGTCATGGACACGGCATGAGTCGAAGGCAGAGCTGGACAGAAACAGAGATGATTGTTATGGAAACATCCATTTGTTAAGAAATGTGACGCCAATGAGGGTGGAGCTAATTGTACATGTACTGAGTTGTTGCAGGTCAGTGCCGGAGCTCGTAAACAGCGTGGCCTTCTATTCAGAGCCTGAAGGGCAGAGGAGAGATAAAGTCGGCCCGACAAACAGAGCGCTGCTCGTGTTTCTGACCGGTAATAGACCTTCAGGGCTCGCACTCCAATCCCTCCACATTCCAGAGTCTAACCTGCAGAGTCAAGCGGGCTTTACCCGTCCCTCCTCTGCAGGTTTGATGGCTATGTTTAAACACTTAATCAGACCGGTGTGTTGGACTGCTGAAGGCAGGGATAGAGCCGCATTGTTGCCTTAAACAATGACCATCTTCATGGAGCAAACTTTATTTAAGTGGACTGCAAATACTTCTTTGGTTAATAAACAAAGAAATATAAATAAAGTTTTTTTGGAATGGAACCTATGTCATTCTGTCTGCCTTTCTGTTTGCAAAATGAGACGCAAGTTTCTGTTTCGTTTCTGCCCTGATTAGTCTAGAATGATTTGTTCAATTAGTTTTGTAGAGCTATAGTAGAGTGCTGTATGAATGGGTAAATGAGGGCACAGATTGTAGTGTAAAGTGCTTTGAGCAAAGGTGGGCGCCAGACCGCTAGGGAGCGCTAAAGCGCTTATCCGCTTACAGTGGACCTAAACTTTTTGTCAGCGTTTTTGTGGATTGACTAACTTTTATAATTCATAAGCGGATTTGTGCTATTTTTATTTAAAATGCAGTACCGCTAATAACTAATTATCTATCAGTAAAAACCAATAAACTTATTTACAAGCTCTTATGCTGCTTGTTTTACCTTTTTCCCCACCATAAAGAGCAGAGAGGAGGAAGGGTTGGAGGGGGGAGGGGGCAGAGCGGAGAACAGACTCGGATCTACCATGTAGGTAAATGATGCCGTTGCCTGGGGATCCCATCAGCATGGGGCCCCGCCGCGCCCCGGCCAGTCACCTACATTCCTAACATTGATCCTGCTTGTTAATGTACATTTAACATAAAAATAATTATAGTTACGATGAAAACGATCATTAAATACGCAATAAAAAAAACGGTCGATTTCTTTATCCCCCTACTAAAAATGGACTATTCCATCTTGACATCTTCCGGGTCAGAGGCTAATTCTGTGGCTAGCTGGCTGCGCTCGGTCTCTTCATAAATCCGCAGAGAACCCCGCTGTTTCAAGCCAAATTAACGTGGCCGGATGATTTTATTGTGTGTTTTGTGTTGACCATTCGACGGTGAGTCGTTATTTTTATGTATTTTAGTTACTTTTCATTAAATCTGTTGACTACCTATAGACGCTAACTCTGTGTCCAGCTGGTTGGTTGTGCTGGGTTTCTTGGATAAATCCGCAGAGAACCCCGTTGTTTCAAGCCAAATTAACGTGGCCGGATGATTTTATTGTGTGTTTTGTGTCGACCATTCGACGGTGAGTCGTTATTTTTATGTATTTTAGTTACTTTTCATTAAATCTGTTGACTACCTATAGACGCTAACTCTGTGTCCAGCTGGTTGGTTGTGCTGGGTTTCTTGGATAAATCCGCAGAGAACCCCGCTGTTTCAAGCCAAATTAACGTGGCCGGAGTATTTTATTGTGTGTTTTGTGTCGACCATTCGACGGTGAGTCGTTAGTTTTATGTATTTGGGTTACTTTTATGTATAAATGCGGTGGCGACACACCCGTGTATTTGAGATTTAAAAGTGGTTTTAGGGATTAAAAGTTCATTCTATTTTTTGTTAATTTCGTGGCCGAATAGAATATATGTACGTAAAGTATTAAATAAATCCTTTGATTTTTGTAATTTCATCCTTTTAGGATCATTTTTGTTACTTTTCAGTTGGCAGTGTAGTGCAAATTTTGCATAACGCTGCCGGCTATATATAAATATATATATATATATATATATATATATATATATATATATATATATATATATATATATATATATATATATATATATATATATATATATATATATATATATATATATATATATATATATATATATATATATATATATATATAATATATAAATATATAAATAGCGGATTAGATTAGCTTCCCCTAATTTTCATAAGACATTTGTGCTTTTGAAATTGTGGACCTAAAAAAATTAATAAGCGTTTTAGAAATTGTGGAACTAATTTTTTAATTAGCGTTGCCCACCACTGGCTTTGAGTATCTTTATAAAATAGTAAGGTGCTATATACATAACACTCCATTTACCATTTATTGCTGATGAAACTGGAAGGGTATGGTCTAAGAGGCAAAGCACAAGTACAAAGCCAATAAACTTAATTATGTTCACCTAGAACGTGCAGATTCACTGGTACAGGTAGTCCCCGACTTACGATGGAGCTTTGTGGATGGGTTGTGTTAGTGCAGAAGAAACACATGGGCACTGCCATAACAATTGTACAGTTCACAAGTGGGCTGGAACTTTGTTATGTACCCTGGAGGTAAGACAGTTTTTAAAACATCTTTTTTTTTTAGGTTGGCTGCAGTCTGCTAAAGAAAGCCCAGCAGCTTGCTGAGAAGCACTTTTTTTTTAAACTCAGCCTTAATCAGGCTTGATTAGCTCTGCTGGAACACCTGTTGGCTCTCTGCCTTTTAAATACTCTGGGCTGAGACCTGAACAGTAGCTGTGTTTCCATCAAGGTTTCTTGATGCGCATTTTGAAGTATTGCATCAGAAAAGGTGAATGGAAACGGCACGATTCGAATTAACTTCCTCTAATTTGCAAAAAAGTTGATACGCTCGCTTGAGGTGGTTTTTGGGTTTTTCGAAACAGAGCTGATGCGCAAAACGAGAGATGGAAACAGATTTGCCGACTCAGTTCTGACGTAGCGAACATTCACGTCATGTGACTGATCAGCTGTTTCCGCTGTAACATCGCTAAAACTAGTTGGCATGACAGAATAAATACAACTTGCCCGATAGCAACACATTCCTGAAATATTCTCTCCATTTTGCCGAGATGTGTGGTTCGGTTCCTGTTTTCAACCGCTACTTCCTGTTTACTGTAGACGTGCGTAACGCTGACGTCTGACGTAATGCCGCTTTGCGTGGCCTGGTGGATTCGCTTCAAGCCAGTTGATGGAAACACTTCTGATTCGCATTAATTTTTATTTGCATTTTTGCGAATTTTCAAAAATTTGCTCAAAATTCGAATTGAAAATAGATGGAAACACAGTTACTGGTGGAGCCTTGCTGTGAGCAAGTGTGGAAGTTTTGAGATTGCCAGCTGAGGTTGGTGGACGCAAGCAGGGGCTTGTTGGAGCAACTTGAGAGCCTTTTAAAGGTAAAACCAAGTTTTGATTAAGGTAGCTGTAAGTCAGGGGTGCTCATTAGGTAGATCGCGATCTACTGGTAGATCTCTGCGGTAGTACTGGTAGATCTCTGCGGTAGTACTGGTAGATCTCTGCGGTAGTACTGGTAGATTGCAGCATGACATTAAAAAAATTGTCATGGTCAGTGCCCTGAGATTACTTCTTTTGTGAATTGACGCTATATAAATAAACTGAATTGAATTGAATCTTAGAACATCTTTACTCAGCAAACACAACAGTTTAGGTCAAAATACTATAATTTTAAAGCCACAGTACAATAGTTCATAATTTCTTAGCTGGCAACCTGACTGACATGAAAACCACAGCATATTTCATGTAAACCAGCTTATTTTTTGTTTATTACCCACAGTAAACATTAAAAAAATCACTGTTTCCACAGGTTGTTTTCGTGTAAACGGGGCCTTATAGTAGGTAGATCACTTTGACTTGATCATTTCAAAAGTAGCTCGCATGCTGAAAAAGTCTGAACACCCCTGTTGTAAGTGTTGCCTGTGTGTGTGTTCAGGTGTGTTCTCCACCCACTCTGATCACCGTGTGAGCTCTCATGTGGAGTTTGTGTTGAGCTACGGCTCTGGGTGACTGGTGCTGGCTAAACAGCACATGTGGCAACTCTAGTGTTTGCTAGAGTTGTGTATGGTGGAGGCTTGATACTAACAGGGTTTGTTAATCAAGTAGAGGCTGGTGTGGAAAGATACCAGATGTCAGCTAAAGTTTGTTAGAACCAGCTGAAGATACACTTAAGATAAAACTGAGTGTTGAGTGGCAGTCTTGGTGCTGTGTGGTGTGCAAACATTGAAGAGAGCTCCACCCTCTCCATTTGTTTGTGAGTTTGCTCCTGGGGGAGTAGTAGTTGAGCTGTTTGAGCTCTTAAAACAACTCTAGTTATTAATTAGAGACCTGCATGGGTAGAAACATCTTAAGTGTTTGTGTAACTCTGGCCTAGACTTAGAGGTGTGGGGCTATGCCACTGAGGCCTGTTTGAGTTAAATTTTAGGAGACACTGAGGGCAGTGTTTGGGCAACTGTCCAGGAGGGCAGCTGAGGTTAACAGTGAGGGCCTGTTACCTTTTTCTTTTATTTGTACTTTTGACTGTGTGAGTGCTGGTAGTCCAGTTTTCATACTTTGTTTGTTTAGAGGGACTTTGGTAAAGGTAGATCATCGCCTGGGAAGACACGACGGCCCTGTACAGGGTTGGGTTTGCCTGGGTGGCGTTTTGTTCTTTTTGGCCAGACTCACCGGTCCACCTTTTTGTTGTTACTTTGATTTTTCTTTCTTTTTGGACGCTGAGCCAGACGAGGATGCTCCAGTCCTGGTGGGAGAAGCCAGGGAGGACCTCGCCAGTCTGGAGTGCTTTTTTTTAGGTTCAATAAAATTTGTTTTAATTCTTTTCTGTGTCCTGCATCCGCTTTGTATGTTTTGGCCTTTATGGGTCGTAACAAACTTCCTCTTTCACAATAACAGCCGTCCTTTTCTAAAGGGAAAACTGCAATTGCTTTTTTTTAAGGGAACTTGTTAGTTCCACCATTACAAACATATAAGTAGAACAAATAATTGAGGAAAAACTGCTAACTTACTTATGTTAAAAACTAAGTAATATAAAGTATATTAGTTTTGGTTGGCCATTATTTAAACAGAATAGGTGACACAAATATGTAAAATATTAATTAATTAGTTGTTTAATTAAATTATCTTTGCGTGAGTGCAGCTACAGTGTGCGCTCTCAGGACATGATTACCTGCAGTGTTCCGTCAGTGAGGACTGAACTTGGAAAAAGGGCCTTCTCCTACTCTGCTCCTGCTTCATGGAATATCTTACAAAAAGATCTGAAGCTCTCGACCCTGACCTCCCTAAATGGTTTTCAGAATCTGTTGGAATCCTGGCAAAAACCAATGCAGATTTGTTCCTGTCTTTGATTTTATACGTCTACCTTATAATGTTTTGCTAGTTTTTTGATACTTTGTTAAAAAAAAAAAAAAAAAAATCTTTTGTTTTTTTTCTCTTTTTGTTTTCTATTGTTTATTGTTTGTTTGTTTATTGTTTAATGAAATTCTATCACTGCTGTTCATTGTTCTTTAGTTTTAGCAGGTCGCTTTCGTAAATGAGCCCATGAGGTTCAAAAGATTTACCTGACTAAATAAAGGTTGAATGAATGAATTAAGAAAGTTTAAACACATTATAAAAACATTCAATTTGTACTGGGTTACAACAACAACAAAATCCTATGTTGTTTGCCATGCTGTGGTGCTAGTTTATGACAGACATAATATATTGTAAAATGTATGTGTGCTGATTTTTATGTCTGTTAGCAAAATGTATCATTAATCACTGAACAGATTTTATTGAAACTCCCAGAAAGTGATCACTAGATTAACATCTACAACTGATTACCTTTTGAAGGCAATCCAATTTTAAATGGCTGCCACAGCTAATCAAACTTACCAAACACTAAAATGTCTCTAAGTTGATGTTGTTTGTAGATAGTGGGCTAACATTTGGTGTGGTAGTAGCTGAGACTGATCCCCAACAGAAAATCTATCAATAGTTCAACACTTTTGTTCTAAGCAATATGCTTTCCTTGTCAAAAATGTTATGTTTATGTGTATATAAAATTATTTCAGCCTTTATTTTGTTTTGGACTCTAAGTTATGGGATATTTTGGATTCTAAGCATCTTTGTCCTTTTGCTTCCTGTTGATTTTTGTCTGTCATTATATTGTTTTTTCTTCTGTGCAGGCAGATATAAAAATTTGTTGTTGAAATGTGGCTAATTGCAAGTTAAGGCCAAACACACAGCAGTAATGCTGTTTTGCCACAGAGGGAATAAATACAATCAATTAATTTAATCAAATCAAATCAATGACAGCGTATTATTGGTGCACAAAGGGTGTTTTTGTGTGTGAGTGACTTGTCAGCCGGACTACGAGCAGCCGTGCATTCACAAGTCAGTCAATACGACAGAATACGAGAAGTTCTATTTTCTGTTTGAAACAAAAGCAACAACTCAGAGGCGCTTCCCGACAATTGTTTACTTCTTTTTCTCCGCAAAATAGCTTCAGCAGGGATAAATGCCTAGTCAGTTGGATATTAACTCAAGTTTGTTTTTTTCTAAGCTAAAACCTGAGATAAAAGATAAGATAAAACCTGATTTTTTTTGAGAGGCCAAATAGAGGAAAAACATACAGACGTATCCAAAACAACACATGTATCTGCACGCTGCTCAACAGTGTTAAAATGACCCATAATAAAGTGATGAGTCTCATTTTTACATGCTTTTTTCCTGACACCAAAACTGTGAAAATGTTTGTAACAGTAAATCAACATATATTCATATTCATTGATTTTTATTTTTTTTCCAGATCAGGCACCACTCATTCAGATTCACAGCTGCTAAAATCAGTGTTGTCAGAATGACAGCGGGTCAAACGGCTTTTCGTAAAGTGAGAAATTATTTGTTCAGCTTTTTGCTGTTGTTTGTTTTTGCTATATGTGATTGTACTGTGCTGGATCATTTTTCACCAGAAATCTAAAGAAAAGCAGGAAGCTGTCTCCCAGCAAAAAAAAATCTGCTGATTATTGTCTACCTCAGACCAAACAGCAGAGAGGAAACAAAGCACCAAACCGGAGAACGTGTAGCAACATTTAACAGCCAAGGCTGCACCGGCTGTTTCATTTGGATATTTTTTCAAAGCCGATCTCCACCTAGATGAGCCTTTAGGCAGAGATTTTGTAAACATTATGTGTTTAGAGTCTGAAAATGCATATTTTATGAGGATTACTACAGGTAAATTTACAGTTGCTAAGAATTGGGAGAGAAAATGCAGCAAAGAAAATGCTGCAGCACCAAACACAGCCGTAGCAACACAATCAGAGTTGGAACAGGAAGGAGAACACTTTGACAGGTAAACATGTTTAGGTGTTTTGGGTTACAGTATACTCTCACAAAAACATGGATGTCCCTCATATTGTTCTCAAAAAATTCCCCTAAACCACCCTAGAAACTTTAACAGAAACTTAAAACACTCTTTAAGGATTTAAATCAGATTTCAGTTCAGATGTTATGTTCTGAATTATGTGCTTATGGAGAGGATTAAAACGTTTGAATTGTGTGTCCGTGGAAAGGTTATGAGCAGTTAATATTCTACCTGATATAGATGCACTATTAGGCCACAAGAATACACCATAGACACCAAAGATCATGCTCAATGATCCAGGTAAAAATCCAACAATGTTCAGTCAGGGCATCTGGACGGTTTCTTTTGTTGCTGAGATGTTTTGTCCTTCATCCAAAGAACTTCTTCAATCTGGGGAGCCACCAAACAAACTTCTTCTTCTTCTTCTTTCGGCTTTTCCCTTTTCAGGGGTCGCCACAGCGAGTCATCCTCCTCCACCTCACTCTGTCCTCTGCATCCTCTGTCCTCACTCCAACTACCTCCATGTCCTCTCTAACTGCATCCATATATCTCCTCTTTGGTCTCCCTCTTTGTCTTTTTCCTGGCAGCTGCATTTCTAACATCCTTCTACCAATATACCCACTGTCCCTCCTCTGGACATGTCCAAACCATCTCAGTCTGGCCTCCCTAACTTTATCTCCCAGTTGTTTAACATGTGCTGTACCTCTGATGATCTCATTCCTGATCTTATCCATCCTTGTCACTCCTAAGGAGAACCTCAGCATCTTCATTTCTGCCACTTCCAGTTCTTTCTCCTGTCTTTTTGTCAATGCCACTGTCTCCAGACCATACAACATAGCTGGTCTCACCACTGTCTTGTAAACTTTTCCTTTGACCTTTGCTGACACCTTTTTGTCACAAATCACTCCTGAAACTTTTCTCCATCACTCCATCCTGCCTGGACTCTCTTTTTCACCTCTTTACCACATTCCCCATTTTCCTGGACAGTGGACCCCAAGTACTTGAAGTCCTGCACCTTTGTGACCTCTGCTCCTTGTAGCCTCACTGTTCCACTGGCCTCCCTCTCATTCACACACATGTACTCTGTCTTACTACGGCTGACTTTCATTCCTCTTCTTTCAAGAGCATACCTCCACCTCTCCAAGTTCTCTTCCACTTGTTCCCTGTTCTCACCACAGATCACAATGTCATCTGCAAACATCATAGTCCATGGGGATTCCTGCCTGACCTCATCTGTTAGTCGGTCCATCACCAGAGCAAACAAGAAGGGGCTCAGAGCCGATCCTTGATGCAATCCCACCTCCACCTTGAAGCTATCTGTCACTCCCACAGCACATCTCACCACTGTCCTGCTGTCCTCATACATGTCCTGTACCAGTCTAACATACTTTTCTGCCACTCCAGATTTCCTCATGCAATACCACACCTCCTCTCTTGGCACCCTGTCATATGCTTTTTCTAAATCCACAAACACACAATGGAGTTCTTTCTGACCCTCTCTGTACTGAGCACCTGTGACTGAGCACCTGTGACTGAGCACCTGTGACTGAGCACCTGTGACTGAGCACCTGTGACTGAGCACCTGTGACTGAGCACCTGTGACTGAGCACCTGTGACTGAGCATCTGTGACTGAGCACCTGTGACTGAGCACCTGTGACTGAGCACCTGTGACTGAGCACCTGTGACTGAGCACCTGTGACTGAGCACCTGTGACTGAGCACCTGTGACTGAGCACCTGTGGAGGAAGTGGACGCGGGCACACCTTGGCTGCCGCTGCTCCTCGTACTTTTTGCTTTTTGAAGCCTTTTTTATTACTTTCTGCTGTTTTTTTTCACCGAGCCTTGTTGGACATTTCTACCTTTCTTTGAACCTTTCTACCTTTCTTGAACGCAGAGTGCGGCAGGCGTTGAGCCTGTGTACAGCACCTGTGTGTACGGACGCGGACATTTCTACCTTTCTTTGAACCTTTCTACCTTTCTTGAACGCAGAGTGCGGCAGGCGTTGAGCCTGTGTACAGCACCTGTGTGTACGGACGCGGACATTTCTACCTTTCTTTGAACCTTTCTACCTTTCTTGAACGCAGAGTGCGGCAGGCGTTGAGCCTGTGTACAGCTCCTGTGTGGACGGACGCGGACATTTCTACCTTTCTGTGATTAAGTTTTGTGTTTTAGTTAGTTAGTTTTAGAGCAACTGTCTTTTCTGACTGCGTTGTGGATCTGCAAACATTATAAGTTGCCGGTCAAAGCAGATGACCGCTTGTCCTGAGCCTGGGTCTGCTAGAGGTTTCTTCCTTCTAAAAGGGAGTTTTTCCTTTCCACTGATGCCATTGTGCTTGCTCAGGATGGGAGACCATGGCGAAGCCAAGATTTGACTTGTTTGCTGGATTCATTAGATAGCAAACTTTACTAGTCAAACCGGAATTTTAATAGTAGGAGCTGCTAGCTCCCGCTAGCTTCAACACGAATTTAGCTTCGAGAACCACGTAGCTGCACTTATTGTTCGCTTACCTGCTGCCTCTCTCAACTTCCTGTGTCCTTTGGACTGTTCTGGACTCTCTCCTGTACTCCTTTAAGGTAATGCTCGTTCGAGTTACATCTCTCTGCTTCTTGTATATCTTTTTCGGAGCCGTGGGCCTGCTGCTAGCGGCTAGCTCTGTGCTAGCCTCCACCGGCTCGTGGATGTTGACGTATTCCGCTTCGCAGTTGTTTGAACTTAACAACTGCTCCATTCCTCTTTCTATTTCCACCATCAAACAACTGGGACTTCTGCATGGACCTCGTTACATCCATAGAAGCTCTCAAAGGAAAACCGTTTATTCTCAAGCGAACTTGGATTCGATTAGTGCTGCCTGGGCTGAAAGACGTGTCGCACCTCGATGGCGTCATCAGAACGCTGCGTCTGTAGGCCTTTGTAGTCCACTGCGCACGAAGTGGCGAGGAAAACGTGGAGTGGACTTCAGTCTGCTTAAACCGGTTCAAAAAGCTCCTATTCCAACTGGTATTAAATTAGAACTTTTCAATGTGCAGTCACTATCCAACAAGTCATGTTTAATTCATGATCACATTCTGGAGAAGAACTTGGACCTCATGTGTCTTACAGAGACGTGGCACCAACCAGAGGTGTTCAGTTCTCTGAATGAGGCGTGTCCCTCTGGATACAGTTATCTGCAGAGAGCCCGCAGCACTGGCCGCGGTGGTGGTCTGGCGGTAATTTATCGCAGTAATTTAAAATTGTCTCATCTGTCTTCTCAGAACTTTTCTTCTTTTGAATGTCTGGCTTTCAGCTTCAAAGCCCCACTCCTGATGAATGTTATATTAATTTATAGACCTCCCAAACCGCATGTTTCATTTAACTCAGAGATGCATGACCTCCTCACTTTTTTCTGCACCTCCCCTGTGAAGACTATTTTTCTTGGCGACTTAAATATCCACGTGGACAATTCTTCTTCACCTCTGGCAACAGATTTTAAGTCTCTTCTGGACTCTCTTAATCTCACTCAACATGTTGACGCCCCTACGCACAGCAGGGGGCATACTCTGGATTTGGTGATTACAGACACTGTACTCATCAATAACTTATCTGTATATGACCTGGGTGTCTCAGATCACAGGGTCATCTCCCTGGAAGTGCCTTCATCTTCGCCTGCTTCAAACCCAAAACGACCCATCCAGTTCCGTGACCTTAAAAACATTTCCCTTGATGTTCTGTCTGCTGATCTTCACACCCTGACCGCTGTCAATCATCCTTCTGCAGATGACTCTGTGGATTACTACAACCAATCTCTTCGGGAGCTCCTGGACCTACACGCCCCCTTGAAGACAAGACTGGTGTCTTTCTCGCGTTCAGCCCCTTGGTACACTGATGAGCTGCGCAAGATGAAGGCAACTGGCCGTGCTATTGAGAGACGTGTAAAATCATCTGGTCTCTCTGTGCATAAGCAGGCATATAAAGAACATCAGAAAGCGTACGCCTATTCTCTAAAAGAAGCACGCTCCAAATATTATTCTAACATCATCAACACCTGCCCTGGAAACTCTAAACAGCTCTTCTCCACAATCACTCGTCTGCTTAATCCCATTAAGCAAACTCTTGAGGACTCTGCTCAAAAATGCGACCTGTTTCTTTCATCTTTTAAAACCAAAGTTGACACTATCAGATCTCAGCTCCACAACCTCCCCGTTCTCAGTGTGCCACCCACCCGTCTGCATTCTGGGACCCTAAACAGCTTTGACGAAGTTGTTCAGAGTGAGGTGGAGGCCATCATCAAGAAAATGAAGCCTTCATCCTGCGCCCTGGATCCTTTCCCCTCGTCTCTCATAAAAACCAATCATTCTGCAATAGGCCCACTTATCACTCAAATAATAAATCAGTCTCTACAATCTGGTCATGTTCCACTGCCTCTAAAAACCGCCATCATTAGGCCTCTTCTGAAAAAATCTAATTTGGATCCCGACATTTTTTCTAATTACCGCCCAATTTCACACCTCCCTTTTCTGTCTAAAGTGCTGGAAAAAGCTGTTGCTGCTCAGCTGCAGGATCACCTACAACAACACTCCCTGTATGAGAAGTTCCAGTCTGGATTCAGGGCAGCTCACAGTACAGAGACTGCATTGCTGAGAGTTACCAATGATGTCCTCTTGGCTGCTGACACTGGCTCTCCCTCCATCCTTGTCCTCCTTGACCTCACTGCAGCCTTCGACACTGTGGACCATAGTATCCTCCTCCACCGTCTTCATGTGGAGGTCGGTCTCTGCGACACCGTCCTGGACTGGTTCAAATCTTTCCTCTCCAACAGGCTGGAATGTGTTAGTCTTGGCAACGCCACGTCCCAGACAGTCTGTGTCTCCTGTGGTGTCCCTCAGGGGTCGGTTCTGGGGCCCCTGCTGTTTTCCCTTTACATGCTGCCTTTAGGTCAAATTATTAATCAGTTCAACATTTCTTTTCACTGTTATGCCGACGATACACAGCTCTACATCAGGACTGGAGCATCCTCATCTTCCACCTTGTCATCTCCATCTTCACTCACTGCCCTCTCTGCCTGCCTGGAGGCAATTAGGGAATGGATGAATCAGAACTTTCTTCAATTAAACTGCTCCAAGACTGAGGCCATACTGATTGGCACCCCTCACCAGGTACAAACATCTCCTATAACAAGACTTTCCTTTTCTGGACAAGACATCCCCCTCTCCACCTCTGTTACTAATCTTGGAATAAAAATGGACTCCAATCTTACATTTGAAAATCACATTAAGTATCACGCTTCGGTTCCGATGAGCAAGCAAACCCAGAGTGCAGGCAGAACAGGACTCAGAGACGGAGAGTGTAAAATAATAAACACTTTAATAATGAAAACAAAAGACTGACAGTGCAGCAACTACTTACAAAATGATGAGGAAGTGTTTCATGGCTCCACCAGACATAAGGGAGAAAATGACTATGACCCGACAAATGCAAAGACCTGAATCCACACCTAAATACAGACCAAAGTAATTAACTAAACACTGAACACCTGTGGGATATCTGACAGGGGAGGAGGTGCAGGGATGAGAAGGAGCCAACAGAAAACATGACAGGAGCAAAGCCTGTCATTAAGCATCTGTTTAAAACTTGCTTCTTCCATCTTCGAAACATCTCCAGACTTCGCCCATCCCTAACTTTTTCCGATGCTGAGAAGCTCGTCCATGCTTTTGTCTCCTCCAGGCTCGACTACTGCAACTCCCTGTTTATTGGAATCCCTGGCAAAAACCTTCAGAAACTTCAATATATTCAAAACAGTGCAGCAAGGATCTTGTTGAGAGTTCGTAAATTTGAACATATTACGCCCATTCTCCATAACCTTCATTGGCTTCCTGTCGCCTACAGAATTCAGTACAAAACTGCTCTCATTACACATCAATGCTTACACGGAACTTCACCAGATTATCTGAAGGATATTCTTATTCCATACTCATCCACCCGTTCGCTGCGGTCACAGAACAGTAATCTCCTTCACATTCCGAGAACCAAATTAAGGACCATGGGAGACCGGGCTTTCAGTGTGGCTGCCCCCCACCTGTGGAACTCTCTTCCTGACTGTCTGAGAGCCCCACAGTCTGTGGTTGACTTTAAGAGCGGCTTGAAGACCTTTCTTTTCAACCGAGCATACTCTACCTCCTCATGATTCTACTTTTGATCTTAGCTGATACTGTTATTGATTTTAATTGTTTTATTATTTGTTTTATTGACATTTAATTCTGTTGCACCTTGTAGCACTTTGAGATTTTCATTAATGAAAAGTGCGTTATAAATTGAATTCATTATTATTATTATTAATTCTCTATCAACATCCTCAAAGCAAAGATGGCATCTGTGGTGCTCTTTCTTGGCATGAAACCATACTGCTGCTCACAGATAGTCATCTCTTGTCTAAGCCTTCCTTCCACAACTCTCTCCCAGATCTTCATCGTGTGGCTCATCAACTTAATTCCCCTGTAGTTGCTACAACTCTGTACATCACCCTTGTTCTTAAAAATGGGAACCAGCACACTTCTTCTCCATTCTTCAGGCATCACATCTGTCCTCCCTGCCTCCCTGGATCCCTTCCAATTTGCATACCGACCTAATCGCTCAACCGACGATGCCATCTCCTCTGCCCTCCACACAGCTCTCACACATCTGGACACGAAGGACTCTTATGTTAGAATGCTGTTCATCGACTTCAGCTCGGCATTCAACACCATCATCCCCCAACAGCTCATCCATAAACTGGACAGTCTGGGGCTGAACACCTCAATGTGTAACTGGCTGCTAGACTTCCTGACCGGGAGACCACAGACAGTACGGATCGGGAGTAACACATCTAGCACCATCACATTGAACACAGGGGCCCCACAAGGATGTGTGCTGAGCCCCCTTCTATTCACCCTGCTAACACACGACTGCACACCATCGTACAGCTCCAACCACTTCATCAAGTTTGCGGACGACACAACAGTGGTAGGTCTCATCAGCAACAACGATGAGACGGACTACAGGAACGAGGTGAGCCGCTTGGCCTTGTGGTGCGGACACAACAATCTCACTCTCAACGTGGAGAAGACAAAGGAGATTGTCGTGGACTTCAGGAAGAGGGATGCACAACATGCCCCTCTGACCATCAACAGCACCGCAGTGGAGAGAGTGGACAGCACCAAGTTCCTGGGAGTGCACGTCTCGAAGGACCTGTCCTGGAGCAGGAACACTGCAGCACTGGCCAAGAAGGCTCACCAGCGCCTCTACTTTCTCCGCAAGCTGAAAAGGGCTGGAGCTTCAACCCCCATCATGTGCACCTTCTACAGGGGTGCCATAGAAAGTGTCCTGACCAGCTGCATCACGGTGTGGTTTGGTGCATGTACTGCATCATGCCGCAAGAGCCTCCAGCGCATCGTGAGAGCAGCTGAGAAGATCGTCGGCACCTCCTTGCCCTCACTGCAGGACTTACACAGCAAACGCCTCACTCGGAAAGCCCTCTGCATGGCAGGTGATCCCACACACCCACTACACAGCCGCTTTAGACTGCTGCCATCAGGGAGGAGACTGAGGAGTCTCCAGGCTCGAACCAGCAGACTGAGAGACAGCTCTGTTCATCAGGCAGTCAGAATGCTAAACACTCTGCCTGCTCTGCCTCCCCTCCCATTTGAACTGCCTTAACACAAAAAACTTTCTCACACATTACCACTCAACACAAAGTTTTTAACACTGGACCCTGTGTCATCAAACGGGTTATTCACTAAACTCTCGGTCATGTGCTCATTCAGTTTGCACTACTTCTCATATTTGCACTAATGTTTGTATTACATTACTGCCTATAGTCATACTACTGTTTACATTCACTGTTTACATTTATTAATACGGTTTACATTTATTACTACTGTTTTACATTTATTACTACTGTTTACATTTACACTACTTTTATATCTACACTACTGCTGATACATATACAGTATTCTCTGACTAGCCTTATCTAAGGATGCCAAATGTGCCTTATGTGCCTTACTGCATATGCCACTTTGCCTCTATACCAACATCAACTACCTCATACATATACTGTGTACATTAACTCATATGCTGCTGTGCCACTCTTTGCAAATGTCAATGCTAGAACCTTCAGTTTATTTTATAGATATACTTTTTATACTACTATGAAAAAACTCAGGACAGTATTACACTTTTATTATTTCATTTTATGCTTATGTTCATTGGGTGTTTGGTGTTTTAGGGGTGTTTGGTGTTTCAGTGTTGGTGTAAATTTTCATACTTTTATACTACTATGAAAAAACTCAGGACAGTGTTACACTTTTACTATTTTATGCTTATGTTTATTAAATGTTTTAGTGTTTAGTGTTTAGATGGTTACTGTTGCACCGAGGGACTGAGAGAAACGCAATTTCAATCCTGTGTATGTCCTGTACATATTGCAGTTCTGACAATAAAGTTGACTTTGACTTTGACTTTGACTTTGACTTTGATTTTCTCACCCTCAAATATTCCATTAAATATTTGAGTCAAAAACCTCACTGCCATCTCTCCAAGACATTTCCAAACCTCCACTGGTATGTCATCAGGTCCTACTGCCTTCCCCTTCTTCATTCTTTTCAGAGCTTTCCGGACTTCACCCTCACTAATCTTTCCCACTTCCTGGTCCACAGTTTCTATGACCTCCACTCTTCTTTCTCTTTCATTCTCTTCATTCATTAGCTCCTCAAAGTAATCCTTCCATCTTCCCATCACACTCTCCTCACTTGTTAGAACATTCCCATCTTTAATAAGCCTAACCTGCTGCACATCCTTTCCAGCCTGATCCCTCTGTCTTGCCAATCGGTACAAGTCCTTCTCGCCCTCTTTAGTGTCCAGTCTCCCATATAACTCATTGTACGCCCTCTGCTTTGCCTTAGCTACTTCCCTCTTTGCTCTATGTCCCATCTCCTTATATTCCTGTCTCCTCTCTTCAGTCCTCTCACAGTCATATTTCTTCTTGGCTAATCTCTTTCTTTGAATGGCGTCCTGCACTTCACTATTCCACCACCAGGTTTCCTTATCATCCATTCTCTGTCCAGATGACACACCAAGTACCTTCCTACCTGTCTCTCTAATTACTGTTGCTGTAGTAGCCCAGTCACTTGGAAGCTCTTTCTTACCACCCAGAGCCTTTAACAGCTCGTCTCTGAATTTCTCACAACATTCTTCCTTCTTTAGCTTCCACCATTTGGTCTTCTTCTCTGATTTTACTCTTTTTCTCTTCTTCGCAACAACAGTCATTCTACACACAACCATCCGATGCTGTCTGGCCACGCTCTCCCCTGCTACAACCTTACAGTCTCCAATCTCTCTCAGGTTTCCTCTTCTACACAGAATGTAATCGACCTGTGTACTCCTTCCTCCACTCTTATAGGTCACTCTATGTTCCTCCCTCTTTTGGAAATAGGTATTGACTATAGCCATTTCCATTCTCTTGGCAAAATCCACCACCATCTGTCCTTCCTGGTTTCTTTCCTTGACACCAAACCTACCCATCACTTCCTCATCCCCTCTGTTTCCTTCACCAACATGTCCATTCAGGTCTGCTCCAATCACCACTCTTTCCTCCCTGGGAATACTCTCTATCACTTCATCCAAATCTTTCCAAAATTTATCTTTCTCCTCCCCATCACATCCAACCTGTGGAGCATAACCACTTACTATGTTTGTTTGTATTACATCACTGCCTATAACATAATACTGTTTACATTCTCTGTTTACATTTATTAATACTGTTTACTTTTATTACTACTGCTTACATGTAATTACTACTGTTTACATTTACACTACTCTAATATCTACACCACTGCTGATACATATACAGTGTGCTCTGAACGGTCTTATTTAGGGATGCCCAATGTGCCTTACTGCATATGCCACTTTTTGCCTCTATAACAACATCAACTACTACCTCATACATATACTGTGTACATTAACTCATACGCTGCTTTGCCACTTTGCAAATGTCAATGCTAGAAACCTTTAGTTTATTTTAGTTATACTTTTTATACTCTTTTTTTATACTAGTATGCAAAAACTCAGGACAGTATTATGTTCATTAAATGTTTAATGTTTTAGTTTTCCCTGGGCTGCCACCTTACCATGGTGGAGGGGTTTGACTGTCCCAATGATCCTAGGAGCTATGCTGTCAGGGGCTTCATGCCCCTAGAAGGGTCACCCAAGGCAGACAGGTCCTAGGTGAGGGACCAGACAAAGTGCAGCCCAAAAACCCCTATGATGAGTACAATTAATGGACTAAGTTTTCCCTCGCCCGGACGCGGGTCACCGGGGCCCCACTCTGGAGCCAGGCCCGGAGGTGGGGCACGCTGGCGAGCGCCTGGTGGCCGGGCTTTTACCCATGGAGCCCGGCCGGGCACAGCCCGAAGAGGAGACGTGGGTCCCCCTTCCCATGGGCTCACCACCTGTGGGAGGGGCCAAAGGGGTCGGGTGCAATGTGAGATGGGTGGTGGCCGAGGGCGGGGACCCTGGCGGTCTGATCCTCGGCTACAGAAGCTGGCCATTGGGACATGGAATGTCACCTCTCTGGTGGGGAAGGAGCCTGAGCTAGTGTGTGAGGTTGAGAGGTTCCGACTAGAAATAGTCGGACTCACCTCAACGCATGGCTCTGGCTCTGGAACCAGTTTCCTTGAGAGGGGTTGGACACTCTTCCACTCTGGAGTTGCCCCTGGTGAGAGGCGCCGAGCAGGAGTGGGCATACTGGTTGCCCCCCATCTTGGTGCCTGTACGTTGGGGTTCACCCCGGTGAACGAGAGGGTAGCCTCCCTTCGCCTACGTGTGGGGGGACGGGCTCTGACTGTTGTTTGTGCCTATGCACCAAACGGCAGCTCAGACTACCCACCCTTTTTGGAGTCCTTGGAGGGGGTATTGGAGAGTGCGCCTCCTGGGGACTCCCTTGTTCTACTGGGGGACTTCAACGCTCACGTGGGCAATGACAGTGAGACCTGGAGGGGTGTGGTTGGGAGGAACGGCCCCCCTGATCTGAACCAGAGTGGTGTTCTGTTATTGGACTTCTGTGCTCGTCATGGATTGTCCATAACGAACACCATGTTTAAGCATAAGGGTGTCCATATGTGCTCTTGGCACCAGGACACCCTAGGTCGCAGTTCGATGATCGACTTTGTTGTCGTCTCATCTGATCTGCGGCCGCATGTCTTGGACACTCGGGTGAGGAGAGGGGCGGAGCTGTCAACTGACCACTACCTGGTGGTGAGTTGGCTCCGATGGTGGGGGAGGATGCCGGTCAGACCTGGCAGACCCAAACGTATTGTGAGGGTCTGCTGGGAACGTCTGGCAGAGTCTCCCGTAAGACGGAGCTTTAACTCCCACCTCCGGGAGAGCTTTGAACACGTTCCAAGGGAGGCGGGGGACATGGAGTCCGAGTGGGCCGTGTTCCGCGCCTCTATTGTCGAGGCAGCTTATCGGAGCTGTGGCCGCAAGGTTGTTGGTGCCTGTCGTGGTGGCAACCCTCGAACCCGGTGGTGGACACCGGCAGTGAGGGATGCTGTCAGGCTGAAGAAGTCAAAGTCAAAGTCAAAGTCAACTTTATTGTCAGATCTGCAATATGTACTGTACAGGACATACACAGGACCGAAATTGCGTTTCTCTCAGTCCCTCGGTGCAACAGTAAACATCTAAACATTGAAACACTGAACATATAATAATAGACATAAGCATAAAATAGTAAAACTAACACTGTCCTGAGTTTTTGCATAGTGGTATAAGAGTATGAAAATTTACACCAACTCTAAAACTAAAACATTAAACATTCAATGAACATAAAATTTACACCAACTCTAAAGCTAAAACATTAAACATTTAATGAACATAATACTGTCCTGAGTTTTTTGCATACTAGTATAAAAAAAGAGTATAAAAAGTATAACTAAAATAAACTAAAGGTTTCTAGTATTGACATTTGCAAAGTGGCAAAGCAGCGTATGAGTTAATGTACACAGTATATGTATGAGGTAGTAGTTGATGTCGTTATAGAGGCAAAGAAGGAGTCCTATTGGGCCTTTTTGGCTTGTGGGACCCCGGAAGCAGCTGATAGGTACCGGCAGTCCAAGCGGCATGCGGCTCGGGTGGTTGCTGAGGCAAAAACTCGGGCGTGGGAGGAGTTCGGAGAGGCCATGGAGAATGACTTCCGTACGGCTTCGAGGCGATTCTGGTCCACCATCCGGCGTCTCAGGGGGGGAAAGAGGTACGAGACCAACACCATTTATGGTGGAGGTGGCGTGCTGCTGACCTCAACTCGGGATGTTGTGAGTCGGTGGGCGGAATACTTCGAAGACCTCCTCAATCCTACTGGCACGTCTTCCACTGAGGAAGCAGAGCCTGGGGACTTTGGGTCGGGTTCTCCGATCTCTGGTGCTGAGGTCGCCGAGGTGGTTAAAAAGCTCCGCGGTGGCAAGGCTCCGGGGGTGGATGAGATTCGCCCGGAGTTCCTTAGGGCTCTGGATGTTGTAGGGTTGTGTTGGCTTACGCGACTCTGCAATATCGCGTGGACATCGGGGGCAGTTCCCTTGGATTGGCAGACTGGGGTGGTGGT
>JBBPBX010041104.1:2179-14151 GCA_038048925.1 Garcialebias charrua
ACTACTCTATATAAAAGTGAAGAAATTATGCTAGAATATATAATAATAATCATTTTATAATCACTGATTCAATTAAATGTATCAAACTGATCAAGGTCCAAGACCATTGATCACATGACCAATCCTTTAACATCGACATATCCCAGTACAGACACACACTCACCACAGAACTGGTTAAATAAGAACCATGTTGGTAAAAATGTCTCTTTTTTTGTCTACCTTCCTCAGTTTTCTGTTCTGGTCCCCTCTGTCTGCTCCAAATGGATCCAAACAGAAAATCTCCACAACACAGCAGGTTCTGCTGCAGCTATACCTGTGTTTCAGCTCCCGTTAGGTCAAGTGTTAGGAGTCGTGTTAATGCGCTAAAACCAGCCGAATGTGTCTGAAGGGCAGAAAATCTGACACCCCAAATGAGACTCTATTGGACCTGCCTGTTTGATGAACATGGGTCACTGAACAGTACTGCCCCATAACAGTAAATAAGTAAAAATCTGAGAATTAAATTTCACTTAAAATTGTCAAAATAGTTGAAAATTTCACAGAACAATACACAGCACGCTCAGTAAATAAGTAGTGTACAATATTTATTTGGAGAAACCACTTTGGTGGGCAAACTTTTATTTTTTTTGGTGGGACAGCACTGCCCCTGCTCCCAAAAAACAGCCACCACTCTGGACACCCAATGATTAGATTCCATGTAAATTTGTTCAGTGGTTCTTGAGATATTTTGCTAACAGAAAGACACCAAAATTCATGCTCAGTAATCCAGGTAAAAATCCATGTTCAGTCAGGTCATCTGGATGGTTTCTAACAGAAAGACACAAATACAGTATAAGCAACAACAGACACAGAAGCAATAATTATAGTAAAAACTATAAAATCCTCAGATATTAACTTGCTTTTTTGCTAACATGCTCTGTTAAAAACAAAAAAAAGAAAAGAAATGGAAGCTGGAAGGTTAGCACCATCAAAGGCCAACAAGCTTCTCCTTTATTTACCTCAATAAAACAGTAAAGAAACTCAAGCTTTAAAAAATATTCATAATAATAAAAATACATTTTACATTACAACAAGTTGCATAAATGTTTTGGGAGCCTACATTGTTTAAAAATAATTTCCTCTTTTCGTCAGCCTCACCCAGTTGTAGATTTTCCAAAACTGCAACAACAAAAAAAAGCCAAAAGTTATTTTCTAGATGTGACCAAACAGCAATAAAAAATGAAAGTAACAAAAGCAAAGAAGCAATATCTTGTTAGAAAACCTCTCAAAGTAAATGTTTAAATCTTATTTACAAACTACCGTACTTGCTGCCGTACACGTCACATCGCTGCATAAGTTGCGTCAGTCCAAATATGTCTGATAAACTGAAAAAAATAAATAATAATAATATGTCGCTTCGCCGTATAAGTCGCATCTATTATGTGTCACTGCTGACAACCCAGAAACGTGGGCCGGTGTTGTGCCATATATCGATGGGATGGCAAATGGCGGCTGTGGGAGCGTGCATGGGAGGACTTTAACAAGAATTTAACAAGATTAACACTTAAAAACAATTATTTGTTTGCTCAGCATTATAGCAAAGATGTGTCTCAATTGAACTTTTCCTTAATAAATGCACTTTAATGGTCAAATCAGCTGCTTTTTCCCTGGGTGACGCAGCAAAATGCAGCTGATTTGACGTTTGCTCCAGGAGTTCCAGAGCGAGACGAAGGTGGCATGTATGGCAAGACAAGTGCCTCATTACTAGCCACTTTACCTATTAGTGAGACACCTGGCTTGCCATATTAGTTGAGGCCCCTCTAACAGCTGGAAATGGGTATTATTCAATATTTTCCATGTCAGAATGAATGAAATTGTCAGATGTCAGCCAAAAATTGGGTTATAAAAATGGGGGGTGGGATAAATAGTTTCACTGTATAAGTTGCAGGGCATGCAGATTTATGAAAAAAGGTGTGACTTATACAGTAAAAAGTACAGTAACCACTTTTAGTTCCATTTTATATTTGCACAAAAATACAGCTCTTTTTATGGTTTGCATGTTGGTTTGGTGTCCCAACACATTAATTTAGTGCATTGAAAGCTGCTAGCATTTTTTTCCCCTCTGGTGTGATGTTCTGTGAGAACATTTTGGTTCTTCAAGAGTTTGGTGGAACGTCAAAGTGCATGCTCAGTCATCCAGGTACAAAATCCAATAATGGCCAAACAGGTCATCTGGACAACCAAAGTGGTTCAAGACATCAAAGTTCATGTTCAGTCATCCAGGTACAAAATCCAATTATGGCCAAACAGGTCATCTGGACAACCAAAGTGGTTCAAGACATCAAAGTTCATGCGCACAAAAAATAAACTGTCTAGATGACCTGATTGACCATTATTGGATTTTGTACCTGGATGACTGAACATGAACTTTGATGTCTTGAACCACTTTGGCTGTGGCTGCCAGCCTGGGAGGAGTTGACGGGGGACAGAACAGCCCCTAGAAACCAACTTATTACCAACAAACTGGTTGGTGAGTGTACTGCTTAGTGGTAAAACAGTTTACTTGGGACTCCTCAGACTGATGAAGCCCTCTGGATAGAGGGCGAAACGTCTCTACAAAAAAAATTAACTGTCCAGAAGAACTGAACGAGAATTATTGGGGTTTGGCTGAACCTGAACCCACAGAAGTGAGTGAAATACATGCAACAACTTGTAATAATATGAAGATCACTTCAGCTGTTTTTATGCCACGTGAACCCTTAGTAGAGTTGTTGTGTTGGACATAGAGTAAATAACGTTTAATGCACAAATATTTTTTTAAAGTTAGAAATTATAAAGCCACATGTACAAGGTTAGGAAGAGAGGGTGGCAGAAAATGATCAACTAAAAACTTTCAACTTAAAAAAAATCTGTTGTGGTTTTAAAGTTTTCTTCACTTTTAAAATTTTTTGTAATTTAGAAAAGTTTAATATATTTTAGATTCGTTGTCATTTGTCTCAGTCAGTTTTTTATTTTTATTTTATTTATTTTTAGATTTAGCCAAAATACAGTAAAATATGTTGAGTAGGTTCGAGAGAAATTAAAACAATTCTGTAGACAGCCAATTGTTTCCTAAACTATTATAGCCGTTTTTCCTTGAATAAAAGATGTTTTGTCCATTTGTGCAACCAAACAAACAAAAACAAAACATGTCTGACATGCAGAGGTGGAACACAACTTTTATTTACAAGTTTAAAAAATAAAATTATGGTTTTTATCATGCTTGTTGCTTTCATCATGAGCAGTAGATGAGTTTTAGGATTATTTCAGCTGAGCTGGTGACGTTTAGGAGACTCTGACCTGACCTAATGATGAAAAAACAAAGGATTCTGGGTAAAAACAGACGTACTGTTGTACCACTATGCTTTATTTTTCTTACTGTACCTTTCAAACAAAACAAAACAAAACAAAAAATGACATAACATGCTTGAGATGTTTGTAAGATCTTTTTTAAAGAGACAAATAAAAATTGTGGACATAATTAAATAAAGGCATGTGAGAAAAGGAGAAAAATGTATCATAATGTGGTTTTGATGCATATTCACAATTACAAATTAGGGAAATGATTGTTGACAAAAAACAAAAAAAGGCATAAAAGTTGTAAAAGGAAACAATAATCTACTTCATATTTTCACTCCAATCCCGTCCTGCCTCTCTGAGCTCCTGTCTTCCATCTTTCAAGGCTTCAGATCGCCTTGAGTGCACCGACAACACAAACAGTGATGAGCAGCAGATAAACACACACAGCCTCCCACTTGCCCCCCGCAGCTTTTGCTCCTTGCCCCATTCCACCACACAGATCATTTGAACATTCAAGGAATGTGCCTTGGTGGAAACACTCTCCCCTCTAATTAACAGCATGACATTCAGATAAAAAGAAAAATATGGGATGTTTTTCCATTTCTTCCTCTCTTCTTGATGCTAATATTTCTTCCGGAAATGTAGACAGACAAACAAACAGATGTGGAAAAGAAACAGGAGGTGGAATCGTCATCGCAGGATTTGGGAGATCAATCACTGTAATCATATTTATTCAACTGAATTAGCCTCGAGTCTTGAAGTCACTCAGGGCTAATTTATTTCATTATTTAGAACCATTTCACAACGTTTGCACCATATTTGCACATCTGTAAATCCAGACCTTCATCTGTTATTAATCACTGGAAAACATTGTCTTGTTGTCAGAATATTTCCTTTTCCTTTACCGGTACACACATCTTTGAATACACATGATTTTAATCATGCCTTTAGATCTTACTTTATTCATCTTCTTTACTTGTGCGCACATCTTTTCTCGGAAGAGTGATAACCCTGCGAGATGTCTTGTGTTCTGATCTAACACAAGTTCACAAAATATCAAAGTTCATGCTCATTAATCCACGTTTAAAAAATCCAACAAGGTTAATTCAGAAAATCTGAACGGTTTCCTTTTTTGTAGAAACGTTTCGCCTTTCGTCCGAAAGACGAAACGTTTCTACAATTTTTTTTGCTTTGTTTTGTTTTTGAATGTCCAGAGGACCAGACTTAGCTTTTTTAGATTGTTCTACCTGGATTATTGAGCATGCATCAAGGTTTCCTTTTTTGTTTAAACATTTCATCCAAAGGACTTCATCAGTCCAAGGAGCCACAACAAACTCAGTCCCATAAGTGGCTTACTCACATAGTGAGCCAACCAGTTTTATGGTGATAAGAAGGTTTCTGAAGCTCCCAAAATGTTTCAATAGACTCAAAACTGAAACAAAAAGGAGAAAAGTGTAGGATTCCTATAGTTCCCTTATCAGTCGGTCTCTCGGTGCAACATACTTGCTATGGGAATTGCGCCCCCACGCGATTACCTGAAGGAATACAATCACGCCTTTACAGCTAGGGCGTCAACGTTGCGCCAGAGGCCCCGCCCTCTGGGTATTTAAGCGACTGACGCCCATCCATCTTTCTCTTATTTGCCCTTCACCTCGCTTAAACCTGAACTACCTCTCTTCGCGGGACTTCTCTGTTGCTTCATCGCTCAACCAGAGGTGAGCTTGCTCCCTACACAGAGCGCACAGAGAATTATTCCTGCGTACTGCTGGACTAGCGAAAGTTAGTCCGGCACATTTTCTCTAACCCCTAAGTATTTTTTCTCCTCTCTCCACAGATTGCTTCGCTCGACGGCGCTAACTGCGTCACACTGCTACCCCTGCTAATTTCGTAGCGGGCTAGCCAGCGAAAGTGACACGACGGAGGAGACGTCTAATCAAATTAAAAGAAAAAGGATTCTGGAAGGACTCGCTCGCCTTATCTCAGACATGCCTCCAGAGAAAGGAAAGTGAAAGACAAGACTTCCAAGGAAAACCAGCAGGATGGCGAGCCCAACCTCGCGCGCCTGTCCTAGCGGATACGGTTTCTCCCTCGCAGCGACGGACACCCACGAGGCCTGTCCAGTCTGCCTGGGAATGCTACACGCAAAAACAGCGCTGGATACACCCGACTTTTGCCCACACTGCAGCCAGATGTGCTGCGGCACCGGGTTGACCTCGTCGCCAAGGCCATGGTCGCCTCAGCAGTGCCAGTGGATGCGGACACCACTGAGCCCCTCACTCCCACGCCTGAGCTCGAGAACATGGCTCTACACGACAGCACACGAGTCGAATGGGGTGACAGCCCCGACGTGCTGGCCCCTATGGTGGACTTAACAGTCGAATTCGACACTCGAGGCATGATGAACGAGGACGAGATCTCGATTTCAGCCTCAGGTGAATTTTCTGTGGAGGACGCAGACGTCGAACTGGAGGAACAGGGAGAAGACCCCTCCCAGATCCCGGTACCTGTGCTCCCAGAAACTGACTTTTCCATCCCTGCTCTGTTTGACCTGTGCCACAGAGCAGCGGACGCGCTGCAGAACCCATGGCCAGAGCCTCCACCTCGCCAACAGGTCACGAGGCTGGCAGGAAACTATTTTTATTCAAAACAGCAGGCCGCCACGAGGCAAAGAATGCCCGTGTTCCCGGACTTTCTCACAGAACTAACTTGCACCTGGGCTCAGCCTCAAGCTCCCATGCTCTTACCACTCTTACAGTTCCTCGACGTGGACGGGATGGATGAGGTGGGAATAGCCAATGTGCCTCAAATTTTGGACACACTAGCGTCTCACCTAGCTCCCAAGTCATCCGGAACAAAACCAACTCTTCCCAGCAAAGCTTGTTGAGCCTCAGCGTATCTTCTCAAGAAATGCTACAGAGCTCAGGGACTTGTGGCGCGCGCCATGAACGCGTCCACGTTGATGCAGGCTTACCTAGCTGAAAAACTACAACAGCTCCAGGTAACAACGGACAAGCAGGCTGCAGCCGACTTGCTGGATGAAGCCCGCAGGGCAACAGACTTTGTGCTCCGCATGATGGGGACAGCCGTTGTTGCTCAGGGCAAAGGCATGGCGGAAGTGGTTATCATGATACGCCATCTGTGGATGACTTTAACAGATCTCCCCGAGGGACAAAAGGTGCCTTCTCTCTCCCACTCGATAGAGCCGACAGGATTATTTGGAAAAGCTTTGGATTGAATTCAGACCAAGCTGGACCAAAGGCGTAAACAGGCTGAAGCTCTCCAGGTGGGCATTCCCAGGAGAAGCTTCGCCCCCCCCCAAGGGAGTCTGTTGGAGGCAGACCTGTGCAACCTCGACACCGCTTGGCAACGCGTGCCCCACCGCAGAAGCGGATGGCCTACGAGGATGAGCATCAGCAGAGACCTCCGCCGGGCCAACCTCGTACCGAGCACGCATGGAGAAAAACAGGTTCGTCCCCCGCCAGGCGGTCAGACACAGGGCCTCCTCGGCGAACCGGGACACCAGACAAAAGCGTGCCTGATGAATAATAATAATAATAATAAACTTTATTTGTATAGCACCTTCCTACAATGCCTTGCATTGACCAAGGTGCTTAACAGGATGAAAAAAATGTATAAACTGGTACAATAAATCAGTGAAAATAGAATAAATGCAACAGCAATAGAAGGAGGCAATGTAAACAAAAAAGCTACATACTAAAATACCAAAAGTAATAAAAGTCACACACTGAAAGCTTTTTTGAACAAGTGGGTCTTCAGTTTGGATTTAAACAGAGTCAAATCAGAGGTGGCACGCAGCTCAAGGGGAAGGCTGTTTCAGGCTTTTGGGCCGGCAACAGAAAAGGACCGGTCTCCCCATTGTTTGTACCTTGAGTGAGGCACCTCCAGCAGGTGTTGACTGGTAGAGCGTAAAGCTCTGCTGGGTTGATGGACTTTCAAAAGTTCTGAGATGTACAGAGGTGCAAGTCCATTTAGAGCTTTGAAAACAAACAGCAGCAGCTTGAACTGTATCCTGAACTGAACCAGGAGCCAGTGTAAAGAGGACAGGACAGGAGTGATGTGTTCATATTTTCGTGTGTTGGTCAAAAAGCGGGCGGTAGAGTTCTGTACAAGCTGTAAACGGGAGATGGAGGATTGATTAATACTAGGGATGGGGCAGATCCGATCCAGTATCGGTATCGGTATCCGATATCAGCATTATTTAAGTATCGGATATCGGATCCAACCTGCCGATATTTTTCCGATCCAGCTTCAAAGAGCATTTGCATTCAATCGCATTCTGTGACTGCCCTTCTTAACATTGTGTGAGTTAAACCTAATGAAGACACTGTTAAGCCTTACAATAGGGAACCCACAGACTTTAACAGCACACAGGACAGGAGGCAAGTATACCACACACATGTCCTCCTTACTCATGGTGCAGCTGAAAAAAACTAAAAAAGTGCTAAGCATGATGGGATAGACAACACAGCCACTCCCCTTAACCACTAAGAGAGTGGGTTTTGTTGTCTTTCCCATTATAACCAATAGTTATAACCAATAGTTTGTCCAGCTAAAGCTGAAAAAACTAAAAAAGCGCTAAGCATTATGGGAAAGACAACAAAATCCACTCTCTTAGTGGTTAAGGGGAGTGGCTGTGTTGGCTTTCCCATCATGCTTAGCGCTTTTTTTGTTTTTTCAGCTGCACCATGAGTAAGGAGGACATGTGTGTGGTATACTTGCCTCCTGTCCTGTGTGCTGTTAAAGTCAATGGGTTCCCTATTGTAAGGCCTAAGAGTGTCTTCATTGGGTTTATCTCACACAATGTTAAAATGAATAGTTTGGGTACAAAAGTTTCACTATACAGAGTCACATACCTGAACAGTATCGGATCGGAAAAGTATCTGTATCGGTCGATACTCAGTTATGAAGTATCTGTATCGGATCGGAAGTGAGAAATGTGGATCGGTGCATCCCTAATTAATACCAACATACAAAGCATTACAATAATCAAGTCTGGAGGTCACAAAGGCATGGATGGCCTTCTCTAGATCACCACGGCTGAGAAATGACTTGACTTTAGAGATCAGACGGAGCTGAAAGAAGCTGGTCTGATCTGAATGAACCAGGTTCACGGCTTGGGTTTACACGATCACCCGCCCAAGCGGTACGGGGAATGATCTTTTCATGTCCAGACTTTATTTGTAGCACAGTACAAAAAGCTGGTAACTCTGTTGCATGCACAAATCATGTTTTTCCTGCTGTGAGTGACATAAAGTCATGTATGTCGTTACACTTAAGCACGAATAAAGCTCAAAAAACAGTTCCTCTCTGTTTTATTGACTCCAAAAGAAAAAGAAAAAAAAAAAGCAACAAACGCAAGTAACTTCAGGTCCCTCTGGCCTGCCAGCCGTCATAAAGGGAGGGGACCGTTCCCCACCCCTCACGGGGTATTAGCATAATCATTAAACCCCAGCGGGGCGCCTCTGCTCCGTCTGTAGAGAACAGGCACAGAGGTATCTCCAAGCAGGCCCTCCACCCCTCATAGTGACAGGTGAGGGAGGTCACATGCTCCAACCCCGCTCCATTGTGAATGACGGGGCCGCCAATACACTAACCAAGCTAACACGTGACATGTCCGCGCCTCAGAGAGACGCACCGACAGAATCTAACGACGGGGAGGGCCACGTCAGACGCCCGCAGGCGACCACTAGCTTCACATGCTCACAAAAGCAATTGTGTTCAGGCTGGTGTGTGCATAAACAGCTCAAAGCTGAATCAGATTCCTCTTCCTGTCACTCGGAGGGAACTGGGCTCCTTATCACCAAACAATCTAAGGTCTGCCAAACACAAAGAACCATCTCCACGTTTTCACATTGCAACTGTCCCTTTATTATTAATAAGTGACACGCAATGTTCAAGCAGTAATCCCGCAGCACGTGACCTCTCTCGCTGTGCTGGTCCAGCTCTGCTTTTAAACAGTTCCCCCCCAACGGGTGAAACGCAGACCCTGGCAGGTTTGTCTGGCTCCAATGCTCTGTTATGGCCAAGGACCAGTAAACTGGACCCATCCAGGAAACACGTGGGGGTCAGAAGATCTGCTCGTTTACAAAATTTGCAGCTTTTCAGTCCCATGACCCAAATCAAGGAGAGAGAAAGCAGACTTTCTGCTCCTTTTCTGTCTAAAAAAGACAACAGGTTGCATCTACCCTCGATCACTCTCGATGAGAGCAGCCGGGTGGCACATCAACAAAAAGGCCTTCTCCCAAACTTGGTTGACCTCCAAGGGGTCATGGCTTCCAGGGCCCCTGGAGGGGAACTGGATGCACCAACTGCTCTTCTTCAAGGTCAAACTATGCCACTAGAAGAAGTAGCCTCGCCGTCTAGGCCGAGAACTATTAAAAATGTCAGCTTGTTGGCAGAAAAGAATAAGCTGATGGCATCAGGCCTGCCAGAAAATGTGGTAAAAACCATACAAAATGCTCGTGCTATATCAACACAGTCCCTCTACGCACAGAAGTGGCGTATTTTTGAGTCCTGGTGCTCAGAAAGAAATATTATTTCTTACTCATGCGACCTGACTCAGCTCCTGATTTTCCTTCAGGATTTACTGGAAAAAGGTAGTTCTTTCTCAACGATTAAAGTTTTCCCATCAGCTATTTCAGCCTGTCACAAAGGCTGGGGACACAGGACTCCTAGCGCGTATCCAATCATAATAAAAATTTATGAAGGACGTGCTTAGGACAAAACCACCCAACAGGATCCTGACCCCTGGTTGGGATCTTAGTCTGGTCTTGGGGTCTCTCTGTGATCCTCCATTCGAGCCAGTGAGTGAGGTTAAGATAGACATGTTATCTTATAAAACCGCACTAATCTTGGCACTTTGTTCGACGAAACGCATGGGAGACCTCCATGCATTGTCTGTACATCCAATGTGTACCAGATTTGCCCCTGATGGGTCAAAGGTCACCCCAAGGCCTAATCCCACATACACCACTAAGGTCTTGACTTTGAACCACAGGAGTCTAGACTTTGATCTCTCTCCACCTGCTCCTGTACTCACTCAGGAACAGGAAAGGCTGAAGGCTCTCTGCCCCGTAAGAGCTTTACGCACTTACATGCAGAGAACAGCCGAATGGAGAAAAACAAACCAACTGTTCGTCTGCTTTGCAGCACCTGCTACCGGAAAGGCCCTATCAAAACAATGCCTTTCACATTGGGTGACTGAGGCCATTAAAAGGGCGTACAGCAGCAAAGGTCAACAGGTGCCCCCTGGAGTGCACGCTCACTCCACTCGGGGCTTGGCCACATCCTGGTCATTGTTCAAGGGCGTACTAGTTGCAGACATTTGCGCTGCTGCGAACTGGAGCTCATTAAACACTTTTGCAAAGCATTACAGTTTGGATGTTACTGCGTGTGACGTCACTCAGGCTGTTCTTTCTAACACACAGTAGAAAGTAGCCTTGAGATGCCTGCTGGTCAAGGGCAGACGTTCACACTAGCATGCATTTTACTGAGCATTTCAAGGGCGTAAATGAATTACGTTCCCATAGCAAGTATGTTGCACCGAGAGACCGACTGATAAGGGAACTGAAAGGTATGCACCATAACTCATAATCCCTGAAGGAAGGGAACGAGGTGCAACATATCTGGCCCTTTTCAATGCTGAAAGCTCGGTGAAGTGCAATTTTGGAGAAAGATGGATGGGCGTCAGTTGCTTAAATACAAAGAGGGCGAGGCCTCGGCGCGACGTTGACGCCCTAGCCGTAAAGGCGTGATTGTATTCCTTCAGGTAATCGTGCGGGGGCGCAATTCCCATAGCAAGTATGTTGCACCTCGTTCCCTTCCTTCAGGGAACATGAGTTATGGTACATAACTTTCAGGTTTTCTGTCATAACCTCTTTCCCCACAACTGACAATCACTGAATCAATCCACCCTTCCACACCTGCACCTTATCCTGATGACTATTCTGCTGAGTACTTCAGGACTTGGCAGTCATTCATCTGACACTGGAACATTATGAAAAAAAAGTTAAGTCTACTGTTTTTGCTACTTTTGCTACTTTTTCTTTTGTTTATTGTTTAATGTATTTGTATCATTGCTGTTCATCATTCTTTAGTTTGTAGCAGGTCGCTTTCGTAAATGAGCCCTCGAGGCTCAATAAGATTTACCTGACTAAATAAAGGTTGAATGAATGAAAAAAGTCAGGCCCTCTGGACATTCCCAAAAAAACAAGGCACCTGATATCTTTTTTTAGATTGTTCTACCTGGATTATTGAGCATGCATCAGGATATTATATATCCGGGTACTCCGGTTTCCTCCCACAGACCAAAAAACATGCTTGTTAGGCTGATTGGTGACTCTAAATTGACCCTAGGTGTGAGTGTGAGAGTGGATGGTTGTTTGGTGTGAGTGAGACAGGTCCCTCTTGTAAATGAGTCCCCGTGACTCAACGAGGCTAGCCTGTATAAATAAAGGTTGAATGAATGAATGAATGAATGAATATTATGCTCCCTTGTGGTAACCTAAGTGACAGCCAGTAAATTTATCCTTTGTAAAGAAAACACTAACCTTTGTATTAGGGATGGGGCCGATCCGATCCAGTATCGGTATCGGCATCCGATACCAGCATTATTTAAGTATCGGGTATCGGAT